>CAJINU010000008.1:229868-353746 GCA_905178165.1 Amoebophrya sp. A25 | reverse complement strand
GGCCTCGGGTTACTGTACACGCGTAAAGGCTTTCACATCTTAAAAAAATGCAACAACAACAAAAAACAGCGCTCACTCTTATTCTCGTTCGCGTTCGACGTTGCAACTCTTTGAGCCTCTCAAGCTGCTTGAGTGTTTTTCTTCTCTCTTTCTCGTTTTCAAAATAGTCAAGGAAGCTAAAAAAATCTTGGTGCAGTAAGGAGGAACTTCCTAGCCCACTATATTTGCCACGTGGGGTCCAGAGGAGCAACTTCCCTAGTTATATACTTAAATGCGTAGAAGTATGGTAAAACATCGCAGTTGTTCGTGCGTGAATGTCAAGGACCTTGAGATATCATTTGTTGGATCCATATGAAGATGCGAAGGAACAAATGTATCTACTTATCACGAGTTTTGTCTGCGCACTTGCGATGCTGTCAGGTGTGGGTCTCGACTGCTGTTCCAGGTGCAGTTCCCGCCCTAGAAGTTTTCTTCAGGATGGAGAAAACAACGACTCAAAGAGGACACCGAGTTCTGTAGTCCCGTACTCGAAAGTCGTCACACAGGTGGGCACAGCGTTGTCCATTTCTTTGTAGATGCTCCACGTTTTCGAAGCGTCCAAAGCCAAACTTTGTTGATGTTCTTGAGTCGATCAGAAACTTCGTTCCGCAGCAGCTTTGTGTGCGGCCATGCGAGCGAAGGTCGTTGTGTGCTCACCTGCGCTTCCTCCAAGACGCGTTTTAGATGTTGTTCTCGCGGTCTTGGGGTCCTTTTGCGTTCAGGCGCCTGGGAAACTTTTTGTTTGCGTTCATGCGAATTCTTGACTAAAAAACCGGGCCACCACCTCCTCCAGCAGCAGCGAGCGTGCGCATGCGTTTTCGGTTCTCCTCTTCTCTGTTTTCCCGCTTCCTCTTGTCCTGTTCTCGTATGCGATTTGCCTCCTTTTCGTGCAAATTGAGGTTCTTGTTCAACTTAATCTTTGCATTTTCACAAGGCAAGGGCTCTTCGGAAGTCAGAAGAAGTTAGAGGGGAGCAGAGGTGGACAAGACCGAATGCAGCTGCATGTGCATCGATTTGAGACAGTGTACTGGTTCAGATTTCAGGGGGTCTCGCATCAGCCAGGACTTTTTTTTTTGTATCCTGGGGCTACTGAAGGAGCGGCCTCAGGACATTTAATTTTGTAAATGCCAAGACCGCCGGAAGGGTGATCCCAGGACGCTAGCTGCGACGGCGTAGCGAACGAAGAAGTACAGAACTACTCGGAAGCGTAGCCTGCCTGCCGCGAGACCAGCACATTATAAACTTCTACAGATCTATGCTAGAAACTGAGGAAACCATAAAAAGGGTGTGAATAGAGTGCTGCCGCAGTCCCTCTCAGCAAAGGGTCCATCGACAGCATCTTTTTCATGAAGTCACTTTTCCTTCCCGTTGTCCCAAAATTTTCTTGGAACGGCAATTCGATGTCAGCCGGAAACAAAAACTGATGCGCTTCTCGTTCTACTCGTTCTACTAGCACTTTATTTGTACTCCTAAAAGATGGATCAGCTGTATTTCCTCCTAAAGATGGATCAGCAGAAGATGATCCTCCACCTGCTCCCGAGACTGCCCGGAGGTCGTTGGGAGTGGGACCTCCTCCTCTCGAGGCAACTACTGCATTCGTAGATGATGCGCCCAAAGTAGTGCACACGCGCGTATAAATCCGGTCTAGCACGTCGAAATCAGCCACCTGTTAGAACAGAAATAAATTTAACGCAGAAGTTGAACTTCTTCATCATCATTTTCATAATTTTCAACCTGGGTGGTGGATTACAACGATTCAAGTAAGGAGCTCAGCAGAGTGGGTTTCATGTACTAGCTTATTCAATTTCAACTCAGTCCCAGCAGCACGTCATAACTTTCTTCTGCATCTCGGTGCAAGTATTGCAGCTCTTTTGCCATGATCATCCGCCGCTCCCCTAGCATGTCTTGAAGTAAAACGTCATGGAACTTCTCCTTGAGCGGATAAAATTCCGAATGCTGATACAAGTCTGGCCAAGTGGTTGCGGTCGGCCGCTCACAAAATTCGGATATCTTGTAGTACAGCTTCTTCTCATTCTCCACAGCAAAAAGTGGACGGCCAAGAAGCAACTCACGAGGAATGAAGGCATGAGGGAGGAACAACTGGAACACAAGAACTTAGGACGGAGGACGGAGGATGGTGAAGGAAAAACTAAGTACATTAATAACATAAGTATTCATATCGATCGAATGTGTAACTACTGTAAGCAGTACGACGAGGATGTTGTACCTATGATGTATCGATTTATTTGGCAATAGCCGCGTTTTTACACCAGCACATGATGAACTCTTATAGTCACGCCATAGCTATCACGCATCCAGCGGACCACACATCGACAGCTTGTGTGTACAGCCTGCATCCCAGCAAAAGCTCCGGTGGTCTGTACCACAGGGTTACTACGCGATTAGTCCGCAGCACATGGGGCTCTGTCTGTGTTATGCTCGTGGTCGTGGACGCAGAGTTTGCTCGTGAGCGTATGAATGCACCAGACGTCGAACAAGTAGTAGAACTCCCAATTTCTTCCCTCAGTGCGCCCATCGACTCTGGTGCACGCGCTGGAGGCACATACGTTTGCAACTGTCTAGTCCGTGGAAGCTTAGAAGTGTTGGTGGGCTTGATACCCGACGAAGTTGCACGTGTATGAGCAACTTGTCGCTTCAGCGATGGAGGTGAACCTCCCAGCAGACCACGAGACGTCGAACAACCGCGACCGTTGCTAAGTTTCCCATCTTCAGCGTCTACTCTATCTGCGATTTCTTGAGCCTCTCCCTGTGCCTCATCAACGTCGTCATCTGCATGTTCGTCCTCCTCATCGTCTGTGGAGAAACAATCTTCATCAATCGGAAGGATCGCAGTTGCACTCAGAGCAGGATCCTCAAGGTAACGCGAAAGCCCGAAGTCTGCCAATTTCAATACGCCGTGATTGGAAACCAGCACATTCGAATTCTTCAAATCCCGATGCACGATCTGCTGTAGAAATTAGCGGGAAAAGAGCATCCAACCATTAGATAGGGGATGCACGATCTGCTGTAGCAATTAGCGGATAGGGGAAAGAGCATCCAACCATTTTTACCGGTATCCACGCACGTATCACTTAAAAAAATTGCCCCTCGTTGAGCCAAGAACTTCTGAGTGGGAGTTTACTAGGAGGTACTAGTCAAGAACATGTACGATGACACCATCAAAGCCAGTAGTTTCAACGCAGCATAATCATGAAGAAACGCGAGTCCGCAGAGAATTTGACGCGCCATGTTCTTCGTCTCTTGCAACGAAAGCATCCGTTTCCGGTACGTGAGGAGACCGGTCAAGTCGTGCTCTACAAATTCAAAGACCAAGTGCACGGTTCCGCGAAACTTGTTACTTCGCTCTTGCGGAGTCCAAACCACGTCCACCAACTCCACAATATTTACGTGTCGCAATCGTTGAAGCAAGCGGATCTCTGTGCATTAGATGAAAAAACTGTACTATAGAAGACACAACGTAAGTAGAAGTACTGACTCTACTGATCATGTGTTGTATGTACTTAGTCGTAGTCGTT
The DNA here is from genome assembly GCA_905178165.1 of Amoebophrya sp. A25. Lineage (NCBI taxonomy): Eukaryota > Dinophyceae > Syndiniales > Amoebophryaceae > Amoebophrya > Amoebophrya sp. A25. The sequence continues at coordinate 350,171 of CAJINU010000008.1, read as the reverse complement.
AGAAGGAGCTTCTTTGATACGGCGGGACGAGAAACGAACCTTATAGCGACCTTTCTTAACGACTTTCATGTTTCCATCATTTGTTGCGGGGTGAAACTGTCTTCATACTATAATTAACTAGTCTTTTTAGTTAAATGTTATAAATCATCAATGTGATTTCCTTAACTTATCGCACTCAGTGGAAACCCCTCTTTTTCGTTCCGCAAATTGACGCGCTTCATAGCGAAAAGTTTAGGCTCGCATTGGTCCGTTGCCTGGTTGCCCTAAATTAGACTGAAGCATTTCCAAGATACGACTTCTCCGAAGATTCGTATTCTTGTCCTATCAAGTAGAAAGGATGAAGTCGCATAACATCGTCTCCCGAATCGTCTCCCCAAGCAAACGCGAAACTTTCTCTCCAAGCAAACGCTCTTTCTTGACAACAGAAACAGAACTTGAACTTGATGTAGTAGCTTCCTCGCCAACAACTACAGCAAGACTTTTTGGACTTCGATGCGGAGCATCTTCAGTAGGTTGTTTTCTTGGACTCTTAGTACAACTTCCCCTTTTCTGATGAAGAAACGCCGGCAAGGCACTACCTCCATCAGGCAACAGCCGTCTCCTTGCTTTCCAGACTGTTCCGTAAGTACCCTCACCGATAGGGTGACCCAGTTTCTCATACAACGTATCGGCTCGATCCCCAGGTAGCCGCATTCCCCAGTGCGCGTCGCTTGTCCAGATACACGCATTCCTGTTGATGTCTTTCGCGCTCAACAGCGGAGCGGGAAGCTCGTCGAACGAGCTCAGGGGTGCAGCAGTCAGCATGTTCCTCGTCTTTCTGTTCAGACTGGCCTATAGGCAAACGCTCAACACTCGGCTGCTCACATCGTTTCGTGCACGATAGAAAGTGCATGGAAGCCCGTCGGTCATCTCAAGGTCCGTCGTCGACATTCGGGGCCTACAAAGTGAGGCCGCCTGTGCTACTGCGTGTCCGTCTGTGATATGCGGCGTCAACGAAGAACCATGCGTCAACGGGACTGATCAACTAACCACGGGGGACCAAGCACAAGAATTTTGTCTTCACCATGTTTTTCTTTTTACTAACGAGCAAAACACAGAAAGAGAGCGATACATATTCATGCACGGGACTGAAATAAAGATGGACTATCTTGAACAAAACGAAACCTTACATCGTACCTGAAAAACAGAAACTGCGTGTACCGGCGGTCAGCTCTCTGCGCGTTTTTACTTAAAAGGGATCCCTATTAGACCTCCCATTTCTGCTGCTCCGTGTCTTTGTATTGATCGAAAAATAACTTCCCAAGTTCTGGCAGATCAACGTGGAAGGTCGCTGCTTGAGAATCCGCCTTTCCCTTGTCCAGCTGTTTTAGATAGCACCGACTACTTCTGTTCTGTCTCAGTGATCCCTACCCTTTCGGGTGGCTTTTCAAGCGTCAAATAAACTGAAGAAGCGTATTGTCCTTGTAGCTTCCTTTCACGACGAAGAAAGTGAGATTCTTTGACAACAGGACTGAGACTTCGCACATCATCGATGATTGAGTGAGTCTTAGATATGATGTTGTGGAACACATGACGGACACCGCAGCGAAACAACGGTGTCATGTCTTCAGGCGAAATCGGTATGAACATGAAAGTGGAATGTGGCTCGTAAGTTGATCTAGTAAGATCAGAGGTGGAAATTAATATCAGCATGGGGGGCGCATGCTTTTCTTGGAAAATGTACTTAACCAAAAGATAGTAGCCAGATGAGGCAGGCCTCTTCATCCACCTCATCTCCTTTTTTCTTTTCATCTCCCTTTTACAAGGTGTCCCGAGAATGCTCTCCTTCAAGCACCCGATCTCTTGTCGTTGTAACATGATTGATCAGCCTTTTTTCCCAAGTACCTCCTCGGTATGCCGTTTGATCTCCTTGGCATCTTTCGCGCCTAGGTCTGGGTCCAAGTGCGCCACGTATTCCTCCAAAATTTCCCGCATTTCCGCTTTGCTTACCCCCTTCAAGGCAAACAACGCCTGCACTGCATCCGCCACTTGTCTATTTCCCATATTCGCCAGCCGAATGATCGTCAAATCCGCCAATTGTAAGCTCGCGAGACCATCGTCGCACCTCTCTAGGTAGATGTCTTCCTCCTCTAGCTGGAGGTCCTCTTTCACAAGTTCTCTGCCTTCCGCGCGCTGCTCATCAGCTAACCTAAGTTAAAGCTCAGCATTCGCTGGCCACTGACTCTGAACGGAAGAGACCCCCCCCAAGGCTCTCCCCTTTCCCTTCATTTTCCCCTGTTCTTTCAAGGGGACCCTCTTCGATTTCAGTGACCAAGAACCTCTATGACCAATGAAAGTTGGGCCTTAACTAAGTCTCTGGGAAAATTCCAAATGCACCTCAAACAACCGCTGCAATTTCTCAAACTCGTTTTCTGTAAACTTGTTCATCAATCGCGCCTGCGCGTCGCCAGTACAATACCTCGTCAGACTCTGCATCAAGCCCAGAATATATTCCTCGCTCTCGATGAGGTCCTGTTGTAAAAAAATGTCAAATGCATTTGGATACTCATGCCTATCATGGTGCCACGATTATGTTGATGACTGATTATCACAATCACTGATGTAATAAAGGATGAAGCGTGAGATAAGTGCCAGTGAAAGTTAGGAAGGAAATAACTAGTTAATTTGAGGTGAGTCACAGATGTAATAAAATATGATATGATCATCCTACTTTCAACTTGATGATCCCATGGACGTCAAGTTTGTCTTGTCATTGCTTTTAGTAACCCACGAAGACTAACGCGGAAGTGAAGATGATAGGTGTACTAAGGAAAGCATCATGAGTACCTTTTTCTTCAGTCCCTTCCGCATGAAGAATGCGAAGAGTGGCTTCAATCCTAGCTTCTCCACGAAATTGTTGCAATTCTCTTTATGCCCTCTACAGGCCATATCCGCAACCTTCAATGCCAACTTCGATGCGTAGCTGGCGCGATTCATTATACGGATAATTAGAGCAGGCAGAACAGGGTATCGGATGATGATGATGATGATGATGGACAAGGACAAAATGGAGGGGGAGTTGATGTTAACATCAAATCAACACCGAGATCAAGGTAACGCGCAAGTGCTCCGTCCTGTATGAAAATCGAAAAGATCATGTTTTTTCTAATTCGTATTGGTCAAACGATAACAAGTCATAAAATCATGAGATCCAGCCCCTGCTCCTTCAGAAAACCGTCTTGGTGCGTGTCCACAAGCAAAACCTGGCAAAGTTAGAGCTACCGCGCTCGCATCCCCGAGAACCTCCCTGGTCCCTTTTTCTCCTTGAAAAAAGGGTCAAGGATGATATTCAGGATATGGTCCAGCGGTAGCCTTAACAAAGGCAGTCAAAAACGTTCTCTGCGAATTCTATCTCCAGGTTATCTGTCAGTTCGTCTCGCCTATAACCCGCTACCGTTTTCAATAATCTGCCCATATTCTGCACTCCAAAGTCTCCCCTGGCAGACACGTCGTTCTGCAAAATGATCGACAAAATCTCTGCCGCGTAATGCCTTGTGGCAGCTCCGTCACCTCGTAGCCGCTTCAGCAACCAAGGAAGAAAATTCTTCATCTATTGTTGTTGTCGAGGAAGGTTGTCTATCATATTCACCTTTATGAAGGATCTGGCTACATCAATTCTTAAAAATGTTAGGTTATTGAAATTATCGAATGCTCTTTAGTCAAACTCAAAAACCATCGAGATTCAAATATAATCAGCAGACTTCAAAAACTCACATCGAATTTGAAAGAAACCTATTCCGACCTATTACTCCATCGAATCAAAAGGCAGTACTTGAGCAAAGACTTTGACGACGTCTGGCTTGATCTCGACTATGTTTTCTATGAAGCCAAACGCCTCTTGAATTCCACGAATCTCTTCCTCCCCTGCTGCGTCTCCTATTCTCAACATAGTATCCAACACCATCTCTGGTACTTTCGCTGTAACGATGGCATCCACAAAGCGTTCTGCTGGAGTCATTTGCGGACCGGGGGACGTATTAGAAAACGCGGGCTGTCGTGGTGGTGGAGGTGGTGTGGGAGGTGGGGGGAAGAGAGATGGATTGTGGATTTCTGTAGAGGGATCGATCTACCAGGAAAAAGAAAACTGACAGCACCAGTGCTGCTTGAGACTAGTGTCCAAACCTTCGAATATCAAGACGTGGGTCCGAATATTATTACAAGTCTTTAACGTTAAATGGACGAAAGTACGCGAAATAGTTACATTATATTTCATCTTCATAACTGAGCTGCTACTGCTTGAGCCTCCGACTTGGTCCTCGTCCCCCAATTCGAAATTGTCAGTCTCCGTCAGTGCGTTTAACAGTTCCAAGACACATATCGATATGTCAGTATTTACATGCGCCATGCAACGGAGGGGAGTTAGAAGTTGTGGAAGTTTTTAAGCGGAAGGAAGGTAGCAACCTTTACAATTCTGCCGATCGTCCATTCGACTACTTATAACACTAGGTAGTGTGCTACTTCTTTAGTTTTTACTTGATGTTATACAGAGAGATTGAAAAGTAGTTGCATTGCTTTCTCGTCATAACAAAAGTGACAAGCCATTCAGCTTCAGGAACTCCTCGAATGCCTCTGCCCCACTAGCTGCTAAGTCCTTCAGCTTCAACAGCCCCTCATTGAGTTCAACTTCGCTCTCGGCAAACGCAGCCGGGTCGTCCCCAAAGCGGATGCGCAAGTCCTGATTCTGTTTCAGTTTCCTTTCGAGTTGTGCAAGCGCTTTTTTAACACTGAACTCCTCGAAGTGTTCGTCGCCGCCTGCCTCAAGCAGGCGCATGATCTCCTCCTCGTCCGGAACTTCATCGGGGACTGCTAAGTCGATCAGTGAAGTCTCGGTCTCGACTTCGGGTTCTCTTCCTCGCTTCAGGGACGAAGAAGACGAAGAAGGCCCACTCCCTGTCAGGAGCAGCGAAGACGAAGAAGACGAGGCCATTTATATTTTCTCCTCGTGCTGTTTCTTATTTTTCTTTGCAGATTATATATTGTTGAAAGGGCTAAGTCTCTAGAGGTAAAACTTACCGGTTGTTTTATTTAGTGCTTTGAGCGCCGCTAGACCTAAACCTCAACCTTATAAAAAGGGAGAAGCCAAGATTATATAATTCGAATTTATAGTGTTCTTGCTGCCTATTGCTAGGTGCCGTTAATGAGATACAGGTTGATTTCTGGTGTTGCGAGCAAAGAAGAAGTCAGTCGATCTACTGCGCCATCGTGAGCAGGAAGTTCAAACCTACACCTAAGTAGCTTCGCGTTCTAATGGAGATCGACATGGAACAAACCATAGAATATTCACCAATCGTCATTTAACATTCACCAGAATCGCGCGGATATAGCAAACTATCTCCTCTGCATGTGGTTCTTTTGACGGGTGTTATCATTTTGACACCGAAAAACGATGTTTCGAGGCGTTTCAACAGCAAGACCCTATGATATTCCATGATCATCTGAACTGACACGAGAAATACCATTTAAATTGAGATGGCACAAGAATTTCTTGAGAGCACAGATTCTTTCATCATCTGTAAAAAGTCGGACCAGTGAACAAGACGTCGACGACCCCAAAGTAGACCCCAGAAAATAAAGTGCCACGGATACATAGAGTTGAAAAGAGAAAACCGTTCTTCCATAATTTTAATTTCAGCAATGCTTCGGTCCTACTACAAGGAACGATCCTTCTAGATCCTACGAGAAGCAGCCGACTTCATGCTACGTCAAGATGAACACACTTTATGAAGTTGTAGACACGTGCTGGCAGGACTTCTTTAACCAGGACCACATTGAATGGTCATTGAAGCACCAACAGAAATGGCAGGACGTCGAGAGTTCTCATAAATGTGTGTCAACATCTTCTTGAGGGTGGGGATTTCACCGTGGTAATAGGTGCGTCGGCTGAAAGGTGAAGAAGAGGCGAACCCCCCCTTGCCCTTTACTCTTGGAGAATGAGAGCCAACTATATCTGTCTTTGACAATCAAACCCGCCACGACGGACCTTTTCAGCATAGTACAGTGTAGTTTTCGAGGATGTTTACTACAACACAATACGTCACCAGAACTACATGCTCATTATTATATATACAAGATAAAACGACAGGGTGGAATGGAATAGGATCATGCATGAAGATTCAATCAATCAAATCTAATATGTGGATTTTTACGAAGTCGAAAAACAAAATTATGTGGATTTTTTTACGAATCAATATGATAACTCGTAGAATCATGAACGTGAACGAAGAAATAACAATGAATCAAATAACTTCAACATTTGCGAATATTTGTGGTACTAAGGCATACCAAATCTCAAAATTGTGAACAAGGAGTCCGTGTGTTACACTGTGTTTGTGTTTGTTTATGAGTATGTGATGCTTTGTCGCGTTGTATGTATGTTGTATGGCAGTTGTACGAATATGACTTATGAATGTGTACTGATCCTGATGCATCCAAAAGATAGATTTAGAAATAGGGAATCTACAACAAATAAGAAGTACATCTGTATGACGGAAATTCATTTCATTTAGAAGAGAAAGACTCAACATTTACATCTTTGTCGGGGATAGGTTACAGCTTACTACTGGCGAAGTGTGCAGCATGACTTACTACTAGGTACAATCTATCCAGCTTACTACTGGCGAAGTGTGCAGCATGACTTACTACTCTTACTACTGGCGAAGTGTGCAGCATGACTTACAGGTACAATGCCATTGGATGCAGCATGACTTACAGGTACTGGCGAAGTGTGCAGCTAGGTACAATGCCATGATTGGATGCAATAAATATAAATTTAGGAGTCTAAAAATTCAAATGCTAGTCCTCGTAATCTAACTACTTAGTAATTCTGTAATCTGAATAAACTTCATGACATCAACGATGTGACTATTTTTTCGATTTCTTGTTCTTCGCTGCGTTTGCAGAGGCACTGCGCTTCCCTGCTTTCGCCTTAGTCGCTGCTGCTTTGGAACTTAGAAGGTCGGTAGAGACCGAAACGGAAAGCAATTTATATCGAGCAGAAGACCAGAATAATAAGATGGACCGAGGAAAACCAAAGTACTTTGGAACTTAGAAGGTCGGTAGAGACCGAAACGGAAAGCAATTTATATCGAGCAGAAGACCAGAATAATAAGATGGACCGAGGAAAACCAAAGTACTATGCTATGTATATTGTAGTGGAGCAGATCTAACTAGAAAAACAAAGACCAGAGGAAGGTAGAAAAAAGAAAAGGTTATCTTCTATCAAGTATATTCTTTTTCTTATCTGTTAAAACTAACAAATTTCTGTTAATACTAGGTTATATTCTTTATATGTAAAGACGTCTGACGAACTGGAAAAAGTTCTTCTTCTATATATAATGATTCATTTTTCAAATTCAATATCGGAAACAAGCAAATACAGTTGCAACAAGGCCATAAGAATTTCGGCTGCTGCGGTCTGCCTCTGGTAGGAGTTTCAATATCTTCTGGCGATCCTCCTGCGCCACATGATGAAAGCTGCAAGCGGGAACAAAGATCTAAGTACAACAGGACATCGTTATTGATAATGATATGACAACATTAGCTACAACAATGTTAGCTTGGCTAGAATTCTTATTTGGCCAGCTAGCGAGGATCGTTTAGGTTAGGTTGTATTAATAGGTAAATATCGATCCTGCACATCGAGCAGACTCGTCTCCCGGAAAAGGAGCAACATTAACACACAATTTCTTCTCCTAGTACGTAGTGTACACTTTTGATAAGTCTTTGATTTTCATGGTTTCGTTTTCAAATCATGAGGATGCTGTTAGTCGGTTCGACTTTAAGGACCTTCTAGTTCTACGACGTCAATTCATAACACACTGCTTCGTTGCCGGCCTTGGCGTGTTGACACGAACCCAAGATCGCCCTCTTCGGTCTCCTCCTCATTTTGGCCTTTCTTAGAAAGATTCAAAAAAAAGTAAAGGTCTTGTGTAGAGAGACGGGACAGGAGGTGAACTAGCTACTTCTACTACTTGTACTTGTTGTATTTGGGTTTGATAATATCTACCATTCTTGCATATGCATTTAGGCGACAAGGAGACAACAAGGAAGCGCTTCTTGCTACGAATGTGAACAAGTTGCTTTACGTGCTGTTGGAAATAGTAGGCTAGCGTTAGGTGTGATTGATGCAACCTGCATACCTTTTCTAAGGTAAAAAACAAAAGTCAAGCTATGGAGCGACTATTCAAAAATTTGCTTCTAGTTCTATTATAGGGAGTGGGAGTCTACAAGTCCTTAACTCTTGCCGTGGACGCACTTCGCGAGCGCTTGTTTCCCTTCGTATTCCCTTTCGCGTTTTTTGCACCTTGCTTGCTGGTCGGACTGAAGCGACCACTCCCGATACCGGAAAGTTGCCGCCGTCCGCTCTTAGCATTATTAGAAGAAACACGACACTGACTAGCAAATAGACAGAGATGCTGTAGCAGCATAGTGTTAGTGCAGTATTCATTTTTCGGTAACACTTCTAGTACATGAATCAATTTATTACGTAATGCTCCTTTTTACTTGTTGACGTTAAAAGACAGGTACTACAAAACTCCTGAAGCTGCACAGAAAGAACATTTCAATTTTTATTAAACTAATATCGGAATCGGGAGATGAACAACTGCAGTGCTAGAACTGAACTGCATTTTCTTAAGAGTCTTTGCGGTCCTCTTCGGATCTGGTATGCGTATGTTAAAAGAACCACCGGTCTCCCCATCCAAGGGTTCTTAGAGGACTAGACAGTAGCATGCTCAACTTGAGGTCAGAGTTATATAATAACTAACACTTATTAAGTAAGACTAAAAGACTTAGTTAATAAGCCTCCGTCTACAACTGCATCATCTCAGGTTGTATCACACAACTAGGTAGCTGCATGCAGTTATCATTACGACTGTTCTATTCACTGACTGATTCTTGATTGCCTGACTGTTTGAGTTTGATTGACCAACTCCTCTGCTATTCACTTCTGACTGTTTCTCTATTGCTTGTGCTTCTGCCTGAAGACTGGTTTCAATAATATTGACTGGTCGTGGTCAACATGCGAAGACTCACCCTAACAACTCTGGGAAGATGCGGGGACGCATATTATGTGGAGAAGAGCGAAAACTCCGATCTAGGTACTGTCTCTTAATTGTCGTTTTTCAGAAAATCTGGAACGCTCGGTGAATTGGTCGAAGGAACGGGAACGCCGTAACTAACGCTGCCATCGAGATCTGATGAGCGCGATCTGGTATTCCGCCTAGGCAGAGGAATATCCATGATACTGACTTAGAGTGTGCGGTCAGGAGGTCTGTGTAGATAGACATACGAGGCTATGTATTGAAGAGCCACAAACAACGTCGAATCCTGTGTAGTGACCAGAACGTCTCCTTGATGTAAAAAAAACAGGGTCCTCCTCCTGAGCAATGAATTATAAAAATTGGAATCTATCACAACCTAAAAGATCATCAAAAATACTTAGATCCTTAGCACGATCACTTAGATAGTAGATTCATCCTCAACTTTTCTAAGGTAAAAACCAAAAACCAAACCATGGAGTGAGGGTTCAAATAAATACTCTGCATTTATTAGATCCTTTTTAGCACGACGACGGAACTAAAGGATCATGATCAAAAAGAAGATCCATAATTTGGTACAACTGGCGAGGTCTTTGAGCTTGTTTTGCTCCCGCTGGCTGGTGAAGAGCCGCGGCTGGGACTCCTGGAAATGCCTTAGATGGCCATCACTGCATCTTAAATGAGTATCAGTGCATCTCACATGACTCTCAACGGCTGAACTACCAAATCCAAATGACTATTCTCAACTACCATCTCACATGATTACTCTCAACGGGTGAACTACCAAATGACTGTTCTCAACTACCAATGTTGAATAGATGAAAGAGTAAATTAGACCACCTAAGCCATCTACTTAAGGCATTTCCAGGACTCCTCGTTTCATTACTCCTGGAAATGCCTTAGGTGATGGACGACGAGCCTCGTCATGATCATCAGTGCATCTCAAATGCCTTAGATGGCTTAGGTGATGGACGACGAGCCTCGTCATGATCATCAGTGCATCTCAAATGATTATTGTCGACCATGATCAGCGAGATGTTGAAACAGTCCTGCTCACTGAAGATCTTCACAATCATTTTCTTTATCACATTCTTTTTATTAATTCCTTCATAATTATACTACATGATGCACATGTACAAGAAATCTACATGATGAAATTAAAATACCCAGATCAACTATGATGTCCTGTTCTTCTCCTTCACTTAAGTCAAGTCGTGTAAGTGATCTGCTTCTGTACTCTTTTTACTCATCATGTACTACATCTACATCATGTTCTTTAGTACATTTACAGTAGCTCTTCAGTTAAGTATTAAAGTTGTAAATAAGACTTTACTAGACCCGAATCGATTTTTTTTTAGTTTCGTAATTTGAACCCTGCGAGGATGAGTCGTCGTAGCCAGCATCCGCTGGTATCTTGCCACCCCCTAAGGCTGGCGGCACTCGCGGTGTGTCAGGATGACCTTTACTGGAACCACCTTTTCTTTTCAGTTTGGATTAGATGAGTTCGAGTCTCCGGATATTGTTCCCCACCTGCTCATCTGGTGATCACCTTTATTTCCACCCTTTTATGAGGAAACAAACGGCACCTCCAACAGTATATCATAATATATAGCTTTCATCTGAAAGCAGTGGTCATGATTCAAAAGGTCAAGATAAGGATTAGATGAAGCATAGATAGAAGTTGTCATCTTCAAGTTGTAGATCAAGATGAAGAGATAAATTTAGTACTTATGTAGTAGTAGCAGTAGTCGGGGTACAACTATCGCTTAGTCTACTTAGTATTACCATATCTTCGGTGGAGCCAGCAGCCTAACAAACTAGGAAAAAACACAAAATTCAATATTAGAGGTCGTTTACGCTATAAAGAAAAATTTAAGCAATGGCCATGTAAAATATAAAAAACCACAACCGGGGTACTATCGCTTACAGTCTAGTATTCAAAAACTTCAGAAGTCGTTGTCTAGCATAATGGGACGTTGGCGTCGACAAATGAAATTCAGAATCCAACTCGTCTGCCTCTGCAGCCCCTCCACAACTGCAGCACGATACCAGAATCAGTCCCAGCAGCATCAATGAAGAAAGAATAGGATTCCAGGATATAGGATGGGATAGGATGGGATAGGATAGCCGGATGGGATAGGATAGACGGATGGGATAGGATAGCCGGATGGGATAGGATAGCCGGATGGGATAGGATAGACGGATGGGATAGGATAGACGGATCGATGGGATAGGATAGACGGATGGGATAGGATAGCCGGATGGGATAGGATAGCCGGATGGGATAGGATGGGATATGGGATAAGATGGGGTAATAGGAATGGGCTCGCCTACGGAGATGAAGTGAGCACTCACGACTATGAAAACTGTGCCGTCGAGGTCGTGCTACAAGTGTCACTCAGTGCTGACGACGACGGAGGAGATGATCCTCTGAACAATTGTTCTTCACCTTATACATCGAGGTGGATAATAAAGTATAATTCCATTGGAGGCAGTATTAGATATTATACATTTTTGGAGGTAGATTATTATCTACTTAATATACATTTTTGGAGGTAGTATTAGATAGATAATTCCTTTTCATTTCCTATTCATAAGGAAACAACGCATGTGGCACAAAGAGTTGCGATCGAATTAGAGGTGCTACACTGTCGCGGCTGAGACGAGAGCTGCTCTGCTCTAAGAGGCCTACTCCCCCGGAGAGCCTTAAGAATAGAAATCAAGACGATCCCAACTGACTAGAGAGTAAGAATGAACATCAAGACGATTTGAATCTATTCGGCAACATGAACATGATGATACCGTTACGACCGAAGAATAAGAAGAAATCACAGTAGGCACATAAGAAAGAGTGCATGTAGAAGAGAGTTACAAGAAGGCACGGTCCACAAAACAGAAGGTTAGCAACTAGGTACATAGATCGATACCAGTTGTGATGAAAAAAGGAGCGAAGTCAGGACTATTAGACTTAATATAGCTTGTAAACTATAACTACTACGTTTCATAATTATGACCAAGTTCCACGAGCCACCAAAGAAGCCTCCATCCTCCTTTTTTGGTTCCTTCTCAGGCTCAGCGGCGGGGCAACCATTAGAAGCGGTCGGCTTTTGGTGTTCCTACTTCAGTCAAGTAACCCCCGCTTGTTATGCTCTTGCCCCTTTCTGAAGGGCCTATGACTTTTGAAGGTTGACCCTTAACCTTGGGAGATTGTTGTCTCTTCGTTCCCCTTGGGTGGAGAGTCAAAACAAAGAACGACCGAAAACCTACCCTTAACTTCACTGTCTAGCACAGGAACGTCGCCGTCGCCGGTACCCCTGTCTTCCGCATCGGAGTCCGGTCTTGCCATAGGGGGAGTACCTAGGGTGCAAAGTAAATGACTAGTTGACTGCATCCATCTAAAATTCCCGGTATTCGTTGCAGCTCCTTCGGAGATCTATTGTTCTATTCTTTGGGCGACGTCGCCAGCGAGTTGTTAACAAGATAAAGAAAAAGATGCTCGAAAGTCAACTTTTCAACCAGTTGGAACTACATTACTGTACTACTAAAATCACAAGAACAGAGTAGATGTAGAACAAGCAGTGCTGCAGTAAGCTGCAGAATTTTTCGATATGCACACACCCAGACAGTATGTGTGCTGGTGCAATGACGACTGATACAGAAAAAAGAGGTCCACGAAGGAAAACAGCACAGGATAGGATAGGATAGGATGGGATAGGATAGGACGACAGGATAGGATAGTGTGCCTACTTGCATAGGATCTGAATGCTGATTCGTTGTTTTAAACATACTTATATTCATAGTATAGTTTCTTACTAGTGCCTTCACGTGACTGTCCGTGTGCAGATCCGGGTGCACTGGGGAGGTTAATCGCCGAGTGAGGTCCTGTCGCTCAATATTAGCGCTTTCAGATAGTCAGCTCACCTACGAGGACATCACGATGAGCATTTTAAATGCTGCATTTACGACTTCTAAAATAGTCACCTTTCCTTCCTTCTGAATGGTTCCGATATTTGGTGGCCTGAATTTGATCACAAGGGTTCTCATCTTCTTGTTTTCCCTTATGATCAAATTCAGGTTACAAAAGACCGGAAGCATGCACATTCACTATTCGCGTCCGGTCGTTTGCCTCTAACTACCAGTATAACCAAGTACAATTCTCTGCTGTCCTGCTTCTTGGTCATCATTCAAGAAGATGTTAAGCTGAATTGAGCAGATACAACACTAGTACTAACCCTGTTCTTGAAGTATTAGAGGGAGAGGAGCGGCTTCAGAGACCACAGAGAGAGAAGATGTTAAGAATATAATACTTCTGAAAAGCCATAAGCACGTCCTTGGCCTTGGCCGCAACTTAGAAGGTATTGAATTTAGTTTCCCATTCCCACACTCAACACGCATATTATAATCAAATTTTGACTACCTGCAACACTTCTCGTCGTTTTTGAATATGATACGTGGCGGAGGTCGACACTGTCAGAGTCGGTGAGTACAATCAAATTTATTTAATATCAAACAAGTTTTCCGTGGTCTTCATCTCTTCAAAGATATTCATTAGTCTCTCCAAGGACATTGAGATCATTAGGAGATGGAAGGAAAAGGATTCTCCTTTTCAAAAATATCCTAGGAGTATTCGTTAATGGGCACGCACACCCAAACGAAAGGTTGTATTGAGCACTTCCATCTACGAATGAATCTCCTCAGCCTCACGATGGCCTAATGTCATTGTTCGAAACTCTCTTCCTGTGTGAACAACACGTTCTTGTTGGACACGTAGATTCTCCACTTCCTACAATCAACTAAAATCATCCTTCGCGAACAAGAAAATGCTTTGAATAAAATGAAAAACTCCCTATAACTCATCTGAACGTGAACTAACGTCTTCAAGTGTTGTTATTATCATTATGTTCGCGCGCGACCTTATCGTCTCGTACGCGTCGCGCTCGCAAGTGTATACAAGGTATGATCTAAAATTGTAGCCTCCATAAACGAGCACCTGCTCGCTTCATCTTAGTGCCCCTTCCGGTTCCAGTGGGCTTGGCTCCACTGGGCTGCGGTTCGTTGTGGGGAAAAAAATTTTAAATAGTGGATTATAATGTCGTTTGATGTTAGCTCCCTGGGATGGGGAAAAGATATGCACGACCGGTGGATTATGTCGTTTGTTAGCTAGGAGAAGTAAATATTATCATTATGTTCGCCCGCGACCCTATCGGCGCACACGTGCCGCGCTCGCGGCGCACCTACTTGATCTGTCAATATTATTAGCATAGTGATTAATATTATAAGGAGAAGGCACAGTAATATCAATAGCATAGTGCTTACTAGTGGTAGCAAGCATTTCATAAGTACCCAAAGAAAAACACATAACCACGAAGAGGAAAGCTTTGATGAAGCAGAAAGAACACTGCATAGAGGATGAGCAGACTACCAATCTAAAGATGAAGAACAAGACGGCTTCTATATTGTGAAGAAATGACTGGTAAGGCTGAGGGAAAAGCCAAGAAAGACGAGAGAGGATCTACAGTACTACATCCTAGATGGTCACGAGGCGCTACCTGTTAATACAGGGCGTATCTGTAACTGTATAATATTATATATTAGAGCACCTAGCCTGACCACGACCTCTTGCATTAAGTAGATTATACTATCCTTAACTTTCCACGGTATACCACTGACATTAGATCAATCACGGGGAAGAGGAGTCAGGAAAAACTGAGTATCAGGGAAATCAAAAAACGGAAGAAACACATCAGAGGCGCTCATGATTCGAACTGTCCGCAATTCATCTGCCAAGTGCTGCATCTTTGAAAAGTATGGGAGGGCATTCCCCTGAAATGCTCGCGCATACTTTTCAAGGATGCAGAAGTCAAGGATGAATTATCTCTCGTAGCCGACTATTATAACTTAAAAACATCCTTATGTTAAGGGAGAGGGTTGGAGAGGAAAGGCGGACGTGGAGTTGCCGGCGGGAGAAGAGTGAGGGGGAAGTACAGCAGAGCGGCAGCGGCCTCTCGTATTCCTCCAGGCGAGACACCCAGCGGCGTGCGACAGCGACGCCCAACACCGCAGTCACCTGCGGCGGCACGGCTCCCCCCCGCGTCTCTTGCGCGCGCCCCTCTGCCCTGCAGAGACGCTTCCCGCGCCACTGTAGTAGGCGAAGCCACCGAATCCCCGGTGGAACATACATTCTGCCGAACGCGGCACACAACATCCGCAGAACACTCCGCGCAACACCCTGCGGAGCAGCTGCGGAACACTCTGCTCTGCAGAACACTCCGCGGAACAGCTGCAGAACAAGCTACAGAACACGCCACGGAACAGCCAAGAGCAGCGCAGGAGGCCCTCCAAACTGAGACACGCAGGAGGCAGCTGCAGAACCGCTGCGAAACAGCTCCGGAACACCCCAGGAGCGTTTTGCGCTGAGGGAGCCTCGCCCACGCTCATGCGAGCCCCTCGGGAGCACCCTGCGGAACCACTGCGAAACAGCTGCAGAACAGCTAAGAGGCGCCCAGGAGGCTGCCGGGGGCACCCCCTCAACGCGGCCCCGCCTCCTCCACCAGAAAAGCGCGCCGGAGTTAAATAAAATGAAAAGACATATACACCAAGGAGGGAGGCCCCCCCTGTGGATGGAGCGGGGGGGAGGCGTCGGTGCGCCCTTTTTTCCGCGGTGGTGGCGTGTAGGGATTCCCGGGGGCGAAGGCCTCACAAGGCGGAGCCGGAGTCCCCTGGCGGCCCTCCGCGTGTAAACCACAGGCGCCCCGGCTCTTGGACTATATCAGGAGGACGACCTCCGGCGGGAGAAAGCCGCCGAAGGCGGCCACGGTCGCGGGGCCTGGCCCCTTTGGCCCTCATTCCCCCACTTGGTGGCAAGGCAGCGTCAGCCGCCACCAGACGCCCGGGGCGTTGCGGACCCAAAGGCCAAGTGGGGGCAAGGCGTGCCTGCCTGGGTTCTGTCGCATCATGCAGAACGGCGAAAGGGGTCAAGCCTTGCCACCTTCTGCCCCCCGAGGCCTTCCACCCCCAAGAAACTCCCCCAGTGAAGAGCCCGCACGCGGGAGGTCTGTAGGGTGCACGCAACACGGCAAGGGAGGCCTGTCAGGTACATTCAACACGGCAAGGAGGCCAAGCCTGGCCACCTTTGCCGTCTTCAGAAGCCTTCCACCACCAGCCGCCGGCGCTTGAACGGCCTCAGGGGCTTAGGTTCTGTAGGGTACACGCAAGAAGCCGCGAGGGCGCGAAGGTGGGCGTTTGGAGGCCTTCCCGCCTGGCAGTCCCTCGAGAAAAAGGAAGCTGGGCTGGAGGGCCCCCTCAAAAATTTAGAGCGGCGGGGCCTTCAGCCCTGAGCCCTGGAAATTCTGTACATAAGTATAAAATGTACTTACAACAACAACTCGCCTATCGTATTATAATCAAGTCCTCAAGTGAACGCCTTCGCTTCATGCTTGAAAGAATAAAGTGAAGGCGTTCACTTGCGCCTTTGATTCACTAAGCTCAAAATAATGACGATGATGATACCAATGATGGAGGTGATGATGATGAATGGACGACTAGACTGTGGCTTGTAAGATGATATTTCTAAGAACAGGATAATATATAAGGTTTGCCAGCTCGCACGGCATGGAGTGCATGGATCGCATGGAGCTGCATGGAGCTAAAGGGGCCGCTTCTTGCGTCCCTTAGAGGTCTGCGCTCCATGCACTCCATGCGACTCCATTTGCGCCATGCGTGCTATAAACTGCTCTGTAATAAGTTCATCACAAAGCAAATAAAACTAAAAGTACGTCGGACTCCCCGGCTACTTGTTTGCCCGAGGTAGCAGAGCCTCCCGGTGGACTTTTGGGTTTAGACGTTGCAGGAATCCATCTCGCGATAGGATAGGATAGGATAGGACAAGATAGAATAGGATCGGATAGGAATTAGCTCGCCTCGGAGAGGTGAGCGGTCACGACTATGACAACTCATCTTGGGTCCATTTTGTGAATGTCAATCCCTTAGAGGAGTCGGCTTTCAATCCCCTGAGCCGTGGAGTCCTCTGGTTATTATGATAAGGAAGGGTCGGGGCGGTGCCCCTTGAACAAGGTGAAGAAACTTTGCAAAAGATGGATTTCCCACACCCATAATAGGTGGATCTCGACCTGCCCCAGCGGATGCAGCATGTGCCGGTAATTGAATGGAGCGTCTTCTTCCGTACGTGGGTGAGGAAGCAGGTTTGCCATCGTTACTTCCCACCAGGTAGACGAAACTGATGGAAGCTTAGACGAAACTGATAAATTTTGCGGTGGAGCATTCCTGACCAGGGAAGAGAAAAAAAAACAAATGTGATACTATAGTTTTAAGGTGCATCTTAGTATGATCTTGTTCCAAGGCAGTTGCAAAGACAAAACTGATAAAGTTATCTTTACATCGACAAGTCTAGGATAGGATAGGATCTGGCTGGCTTTCCACAGGTTATGCCTGTACCTTAGCCTTCATCGTGGTAATTCAACGTGCTGGTGGTGCAATCTAAAGTATTATAAAAAAAAGAACGATGAAAAAAAATAAAATTGGAACTGCAGATACCAGTGACGACCCCGCATTATTTTTGAGTGAGTGAGTGAATGAATGAACGAGTGAATGTGTGAACGAATTGGCCTAGAAGGAGGTGGCGCGGAGTCCTGTAACAAAACAAATGCTACTTTTGCAGAGAGTGAATAAATTCTAGTTACCAAAGGCCACCACCTTCCTGCTTTAGTATTTTTTACTTGTGAGTGAGACCTGAATATTGATATTCTACGAATCCCAAGAACACTAGAGGAATGTACGTAGGGTTCGTTTAATAGACTACTGCTACGCGTCTATTATCCCCTAAGAAGGTGACGACGATGACGATGATGATGCAATACTATACATGAGTATGCAATGGACGTTGTTTAGCAGTTATACAATACAACAGTACAATTAACCTCGCACAGAATTTCGCTCTATTCTATTAACTTTCACAGTGCAATTAACCTTCAACACAGTGCAGATTGCCGCTTTCTTCTAGAGGTGTTGCACTACTAGTACTTCAGTTCTATCCTTTATTGCACTTCTTCAGAATCTGTTTCAATAGACTACTCTGTCTATGTCTTATCTACTTAGCAAGTTCAAGTTGTAGTACATTATCGCCCACCCATATTTAACAAGTACATAAACGGGGGGATTATGACTATTACATACTACCATCCCTTATTTAACAAGTGCTAGATTCTACTTGGAAGACGAGCAAGAAGAAGAAGAAAATAGAAGTCATAACTTCTGCTCATCTTCTCGAGAAAAGCATTATCGAAGAAAGCTCCTTGCATCTTCGCCTTCCTGTTTTTTAGAACTCGAATGGACCGGTAGAATGGACCTAACCCCATGGACTTCACCATAAGGAAACTGTAGTACCTACCGGAGAACACTCCTGCTGCAGTTCGCTCATCTTCAATCAGCCTATAACTGAAAAAATAAAGGTAAAGCGAGTGGACAAAAGAAGACGAGGATGAATTCAGTGAAACTTTTAGTGTGCCATAATATTGTAGATCTTGACCCACCACCGAGAATGTTCCAGATGAGGAAGACGGGGCCAACAAATCCGCAAAGCAGTAGCGAAATGACTGCAACATCCAGTATAGAAGATGTTGTTTTTTCTCCTATAGAGCAGGGCGTACTAGAAGACCATCATGTCGTAGACCATCATAGCTAAAGATACACCCTTTTAACTGAGTAAGTGCCGGCTCTCCAGCATTGACCCAGGGTTTGGATGACCCGCCTACCTTTGCGCTTGATGTTGCGCTATACACTTTCATAAGTAACCGGTATGGTAGGATGCCCAGATCAGTACTCCGAAACTGTCGATGGGACTTCTAATGCCAGGCTTCCTAAAAAGGGCCCGACATTAATCAACTCGATTTCGTGTTTTGATACACTTTTACAAGTAACTACGTATGCTGTTTGAATTATATTCACTTTTATCAAGTGGAAAAGGAGCAGCGCCCGTCGATGGTCTGACCTATTCTAAGGGAGAAAAAACAAGATCCATATCAAGAAGCCAATGACCAAAGATTGCTCGCCGATGAATGCGGCGTGATTCGGTTCCCTTCTGCTCACAACAGCTTCTGGATGCAGACGCAGATCCCTCGGCGACGGAAGTATGAAAAAAATAAGTCAGTGCTCTAGCTACCACTGCCTCTACCAGAATAAACATCCTGCTCAGCCAACTTCAGTATAATTTTCAATATGATTCGAAGCGCTGTAAAAGAATACAGGACTTGTGAAGTATGTAAGTATGCTAAGGATTATTGTTATTCGTTCTATTGTTATTACCTACTACAGTAGCAGTTCGCATAATTTGAGCAGCTGGCTGTTTCATCTGAGCACGACGCAGCTTCCAAGTCTGAATGGAGAAAGTGCACATGTTCCACTAATGTAGGTGGTGAAGATGATGCATGGTCACGGAGTTCTCTTTTTCTTGGACGAATGAAACAGTCCAAAAGGCGCTTCATGCGGATTATGCTGTTGCACTTGCAAGTAGTATTAGCGCTCTCCGCAATTCATCTCCCAGCTGCATCCTTGAAAAGTATGGCAGAGTATCGCCCTGATATACTCTGCCATACGCTTCAACGATGCAGTCCAAGATGCATTAGCTACAACCTTAATAGTAGATGTGCTGGCTGAAGATGATGATGATGGCAATAGTTGTACCTCTTCTGGGTTTTCAGGATCTTCAGCTGCTACTTGCACTTTCTTCATTTCATGACGTTGGTTCTCCATGTCAAAAAAGTTGTAAGCAGGACGACGCATCTTCATGCTCAGGTTGAAGACGCAGAAGTTGTTGATGCTGTTATTTTTGTGGTCCCTTGTCTTGTTGTACAACTCGTTGTAGTCATCATCTTTATAGCTTGACGTCGACACACCACAGCCACTCCCCTCATAACCAAGAAGTGGATCAAACCCCTCCTCAAAGCCGACCAGGAGGGCCTCTTCGTCGGTCTCAAACAGCGATCGTTCAGCTGGTTCACCGACACCGCGGCAACCTTCCTTCTCTACTTTGATCAACATTTTTTAATTTTAGTATTGTTCTGGTGCGTGTTCTTCAGCCTATCAAAGAATAGTTCAATCCACTAATGTCGTTGCAGTTACAACAGTCCGTTGTAAGATTATACATAGAATCAGCAGATCTAGAACTAGATTACAGAAGTTACTAACAGCTTTGACGTTGTTCTGTTATGTTCCTCAATCATCTCTTCGTACGATCATATTCCTACTTTTTGCGTTTGATGATCAGACGGTCTTAGTTCATTTCAAAAACAGGAAGAAAGTAACTTACTTGTGATGAAAAAAATTTGAGTATACACGAATCGATCCATGGATAAGAATACCAATCAGGGCGCTTCTGCGTCACTTAGACTATTCATTAAGTACATATTCATTACCAGACTTCTACGTCGGGACTTACTTATGGTAATGCAGGAGGATTCTTATAAAAGGTAGCGGGACAAAAGCGATTCGTCATATAGATACAGGTCATGCAGCATACCGATTGTTCATCGAAGACACCATGGTACTATTCACTGATCAGAGCTTCAATATTCACCGATCAACACTCCAGTTCGAGAGGAAAGCACGACCGATCTTCACCTCGTCGACATTCTTCGACTTCGACATCTCATTTTATGTCATATCATGGCGCCTCTTGTGTAGCTATTCGAATCTACCTAAGAGGCCACCCAGTGAAGCACAACCTCCTCCTACTTTTTTCCTCCTACTTCTTTCCGAATTAGATGAGGAATGCTTCGAAAGTCGACATCGAATAACCGAAAATGGAAAACGTGTACGAAGACAGTTTTCTTGACAAGTGCTTCTGCATCGAACAAGAATATGAGGAAACTTCATTGCAAGTTGTGAATTATGTGCGTACTCTTATAGGCAGGCACAAGGACGCTGTACTTTTCGTCTCCGATACTAGCTGCTACATTTGGTTTTGGACGGGTTTTCTTAAGGCTGAAATCGCATGATCATGCGCGCTCGAGAAATGAACTCTTCTTGAAAACACGTGAAGATTCAAGAGAAACAACAGTGCCTGAATGGTCGCGTTCTTAGTGTATGTAAGTAACCTAAAAAAATCTGCACAGTGCCTAAATGCTCGTGTTTAATGTGTATGTAACCTAAAAAATCTGTACCCACCCGCTCATGCGAAGTTGTAGGATAACCACGACTAGTGATTCTCCTGTGTAAGTACTGGCTCTCGTGCGACAAAAGATGACCACCTGCCAACGCAGGAGCTCGCCTTACGTAACGGCCCACAAGTGCGGATGGTAGCGGAACCAAAAGCCATGCCACAATTTTCATTAGAGCAATAGATAAATGGATGAAGAAGCTCTTCGGTGGATACGAAGAAGCTCTTCGGCGGATACGAAGAATCTCTTCGGTGGATAGTAACACCAAGAGGAAGGTAGGAGAAGCTCGTCAGTCTGTTAGTAATTAAAAGCTGTTCCCCAGTAGATGTATCTATGAGTAGTAATAGTTTCAGCATCAATAGTCTTTCACTTTCGTGTCGGCGCTCCAACTTCGGTGCTATGGTTGTCAGTCTGTTAATCAAAAAATGCACAACTTCAGTGAAGTAGATCAAAAATGACTTTCGTGTCGGCGCTCCAACTTCGGTGCTATGGTTGTCAGTCTCTTAATCACAAAATGTACAACTTCAGTGCAGTAGATCAAAAATGACTTTCGTGTCGGCGCTCCAACTTCGGTGCTATGGTTGTCAGTCTCTTAATCACAAATCATCTTCAACCTCAGTGAAGTAGATCAAAAATCATAATTTAGTCTTGCCTGGGAGAAGACGATGGGCAAGAACGAGCTCCTTCTCTTGGTGTCTCCTCCTCCGCATTTTGCGTAGAGATCGCGGCGGCGCAAAATATAACTCCATACGGATTCGGTCCGCGTCGCGTAGCAAGTGACGCTTTCGCGCTCATTGTCCGCGAGAAACGTTCCAAACCGATTATCCACAACGAAGCTGCCCAAGTCCAACAACAAGCGCTCGTTGAATTCAAAGGCATCAGAGAATTAGAACAAAGAGGACAAAGAGGAGCGTTCTAGCTGTAGGTGTATTAATATTGTTTGAAAGAGGGATAAGCCTAGGGATGGATACAGATGAAAACTTCTAACCGGCTCCTGCTTATTTACTTCAGTTGTACTAGATGTATCTACTTATTAATAACGGATGAAGCGTGAGATAAGTGCCATTGAATGTTATTGGGAAACTAATCAATTTGAGATGAGTCACAGAGAACCAGTTCTCTGCCTTCTAACCGCTACACTGATCAACTAATAAAATAATTATTCTTATTATAAGCCGAGGCATACGGCCTCAGAGTCTAGAAGATGGAAGCAAAGGCTGGAGTCTGAGTAGTAGTCGTGGAAGACGATGGATAATTTGAATTCATTGTATAATCTTGATTTTTGTCTTAGAGAACATTGGTTCATAAGGATATTGGCAAACCGCCACTTGGTAAACCGCATCAAGCCACTGGAAGAAAACAGGTGAGTACTCGCCACCAGCCTTCATCGATGTGGCCAGTCGCGTTTTGAACTGATGCCCGAAGGAAACCCACTCTTTCTGGATTAACACGCAGAAACCTAGCGATGACGATGATGATGACGAGGAAAACTACAGGGAATAATCACTGGTGCACCAACAGGTTTCTCAGCAGGTACAAAGTTCATCACTTCAGTTTCTGAGCAACAACTTCTTCAAAATCAAGGTAAAGCAAAAGTGGCATGAGATGGTGAAAAGAAAGTTGTTACCTTCAAGTGTTCTGTAGTAGGGGTCTAGCGCAAGCATGGCTAACGTGGTGTTTTGCGCTGTCCGATCCCAGCCGTCCGAACAATGGACTAGGCAAGCCCGTTTTTGTCGAAGTTTCCAAGCTACGTTGGCTGCGGCGGATGTTAGAAGATGAGTGGTGTTTGTTGCAAGCTAGTAGAATATCGCTGTGTGTTGACCAAACAGCTAGCCAGTAGCTTACGAAGAGGAACTGCAGCTGGGTCCTTTTCGCGCTACTAAACTATGACGCCGCGCGGCAGTCTGCACTGAAAACTGTGCGAGATGAATTGTAATGTATTGTATTTCCAAATTTGATTATGATTATCATCGCGGCATAACTGCAACACGAGCGAGAGATTTTCGAACCACAGGCTGTTCCCTACTTCAGCGAACCAGTTTCCGGATTGATTGTAAGCAATCCTCGCCACAGCTTTTTCCATGCCTTCAAAGGAGCCACGCACCGCATGTATATTCGGTATTCCTGCGAATTCTAATTGGCAGAAAGGATAATCTTCATACCCACCACCACCGGCCTTGTTTCCTAGGGCAGATTTGTTAGAACGAACGCGGCACTTAATATTGTTGGATATCTTTGCAGGGATAATTCTAATTGTGAGCGGGTCAGAGGTACTCGTCGTGGATGAAGGGAAGGGATTATGACGATGATAGTCGTGCTAAGGGTCTAAAGTGAAGTGTATCTTCTATGTTGTTGTATCTGTCTATCATCGCCAGAATATATCTGGTGTTTACTGTAGACGAGGTACCGTTTTACCCCACATTCTCGAGGTTACTGTAGACGAGGTACCGTTTTACCCCACATTTTATTTTACCCCACGTTTTTGAGTTTCAATTTGGATTAGGCGACCAACTACCGACTACCAGAACCAGCTTTCCTCATGAGTCTACTTGTCTTAAATTTATGCGTTCGCAGATCCAGGACGAAAAGAGGCTGCTGCATCTCTCCTCCACGTGAAGCGATGGATTTCAACAAGTACTCATCAGCGTCACTCTGATTCCCGAATAGGCCGTCACAAGGTTGCGATGAGCGAAAGACGCAAGCATAATCGATCTCTCGTCCACCACACCAGGAAAGGGCAGGAATGCGATGCTTTTTGCCTAAGATTTCCATTTGAATGTACTATGAGGTAGTAGAACAACAACAAGAACATTTCGTCGTCGTGTGCCCATTCGTGGGGTATTGAACTAATAATACTAGTTTAGTAGTTGTACTCCTGCGGTGAAGAACTTGATATAGTAGATTTCGATGAGGTAGAACATAACCATTTACTAGTAGTTGTACTGCGACGTTTAACTTATCAGTACATAGTAGATTTTCACTTTGGTGTGCATGTCATATGAAAAACAATTGTTGTCAGGAATGCGATGCTTTTTGCCTGAGAGGGGAGTCATGAAATGGGGTGGCTCTTGCAAGCATAATCGAGATCTCGTCCACCACAGAACATAACCATACTACTAGTGTGCATGTCATATGAAAAAGAAAAACCATTGATATAAGGAACAACTACGATAGCTCCCAACGTTGTGCAGAACGGCGTCCGTCACCCGTTTCGGAACCACTAGCCATTGCGGGTAGCTCTCACAAAGCTGGTAGCTTTTGTTCGCCAGACTTAATCGCCAAGGACTCGGAGATTTAGCCGTCATTTCCGTGTCCATGTCTATGCCTTGCCTCGAATACTCCGCAAAAGGATCATAGAGTAACCACCCATCTCTAACAGCATTCCCTGCGTCGGCTGTTGTACTAGGATTGGTATTAGAGAATTCCTCGAATTTGAAAAAACCGCGTTTGAAATCCCTGGTATCTACCTGTATAAGGACTCCAAAAAGCCCCTGACATTGATCACTTTCACATCGGGTACTAATATCCGAAGCCATAATAGATCCACTTGAACCGCTCGAGCACTGGACACTGCCGCTTCCATTCAGCAAGTCAAAACCCCCTGTTAGATTCGCCGCAGCGCCAGGTGTATCACCTCCTCCTTCACCCACTACACCGGAGGAAGACCCGGTTGGTTCGGCTGATGATGTATTCGCCAGTTCACCATTCTTGTGGGCAAAAGCGAAGAGGCTGCCAGGTCCGTAAGCTGCATTGGCAAATTTGCGAAAGGCCTCCTGCAACTGGGTCCCGAAATTCGGTGGCACATCTTCAAGATAAAACACACGCAGGGAGAGTTAGATGAAGATGACTATGTCTATGACCCGTTGAGAGATCGACTAAAATATTGATCTTAAACTTCATGCTCATACATCATAATCAGTACGGAAATAAAAACTACTTCATCAACTTCTCAGCGACTAGTACATCAAGAAAGAATAATTCAACATCCGTTCATAATCTTTGGTGACGACTTTCCAGCAGTCTCCGCTGAGCTGGCTTCTCGATCCGTAGGCGTAGTTGCTTGTTGCTGCCGCGATAGTAGCCCCTCCACTGCCACCCCCAAAGCTTAGGCCTAATTCCTTCAAGAGTTCTCTGTACCCGCTCTGATCGTACTGCTTGATCGACAGCACACTGCCCCATGGGACGCACAAAAAGTCGGAGTCTTTTAGCCAGGCAGCCAACGAGTAAGGCGGATAGAGGGCGCTGGAAGCACTAGCTTTGGCGCCTTTCGTTGAGGATGAAGTAGCTCCAGCATTCGCGAGCGGTCGCTTCAGTGTCGTTCCATCAGCATTTTTCGCGTCAGTTGAGCTCTTCAAGTGGTGGCTCAACGCGCGATCACCGGCTTCGTCGGTCGGCCCCCCTTGCTCCTGCGGGATCGAATTCTCCGTCACGGCGCTACTCGCCGATGAGAGAGCGCCATCTTTAAAGTCTAGAAATTCTTCTGAAGATGCTACGCTTGAGAGCGCCTCCCGCGACCGGGAGTCGCGGAAGTTGCTCTGGCCCATCGTGGATGGACTGCTTCCTCGTCCCTGTCCATCTAGCCCGTCGAGAAGTTCCATTTGTCGTTCGGGACTCAAACCTGAGAAAACCAAGTCTCGATCCACAGAAAGCTGGAAAAACATCCGATAATTCGACACTGTCAGCTTCTTGCAGACGCAGCTACGCGGGAATACATTGGGTATGACGAGTCGCACGCAGTTTTCTGGGACGCGATTCATCTGGGGCAATGCTCCTGCCCTGGGAACCTCAAAAAGGACGCTCTCTCCTGGAAGCATCTTATCCAGTGGAAAAGCATCGGTCAGCACCTCTGCCATCGACGACGCCAAGGACACGGTAGAAGTGTTGTCTCCAAATCCAGTATTACGTCGACTAGAACCAGGTTCCCAGAAAGAATACACAGAGGGCAGTTCTGCACCTTCCGGTGAGAGGATTTCCAGTGTTCCACTCATCGCCATTGCAGGGTCTATCTTCGTTACCCCACCAGCATCAGGACTTCCGCCAAGAGGTACCCCAAAGAAGCCGTTATCAGCAGCACCACCTCCTACCAATTGCGCTGGTGGCGATCCACTGCCAGACGTGTTGACATAGCTATTGTAAGCCGCACTGGCGCTGTTAAGGACGTTGTTTATGCTTTCACCGGTGGCAGCAGCATCGAAAGTACTTCCCGAACCTGCGGCCGTGAAACCACCACCAAATTCGTTCTCAGGGGCACTGGCGGACGCTGCAGGGATTAGATTCGTGAGAAGAGCAACTACTTCTCATCTTTTATTTAAATAATGTCGTTGATGAGGGGGCAGCAGTGAAGAATTTCCTACAATTTCTCAAAATTTCTATTATTTATATGGTTAGTACCAACCTTAACTGTTGTAGCATTTTCTCGCCTTGCTTCATTACCGACGAAGCGAGAGAGCTCAAGCCGCCAAGCATGCCACTGCTGTATTTGTGTTTCTTCCCACTTGCCGCTAATCCCGCAACACCTCCACTTCTACTATTGCATTAGAGCAGAGAAGAACTAAGAAAAAGATTCAGAACTAGAGCTAAAGCTAAGCACTACCACTAGCACCTTCAATCCGGAGCATAATTGTTCGCCATTGCTGCAGTCGTTGCGCTGCCGGCAGAGCCCGCAGCCGCAGCTGGTCCAGCGAATGACGCACTTGGCAATGGCGCTGCGGCTGCAGAAAAAAGCGGATTTGCCCCACCCGCACTTCCTCGACCGGCTCCTAACACGCCTCCACTTGATGCTTGTCCAGCTTGTGTTCCTTGTCCAGCTGATCCCCACGCTCCTAAAATCCCGTCTCTTGGACTCGGATCGAGAAAGGAAAAGGCATCAAGGTCGTTACTCGTATCTATTGGTGGTGGGGGCAACGGACGAACGGGGTCCTCTGGTTTATTATTGTTCATGTTGGAGGAAGAAGGTGCAGCCTGTGGAAGAGGAAGACGTCCACCTAGATGAGGAGCTCCAGGAGGCTGCCGTTGGAGGTTGGTACTGCTAGTGCTTGCGGGTCGTGTAGAAGTTGTAGAGGCTGTAGCTGTTATGCCAGGACCGAGGTCAAACAAAGAGCCGAAACCACCAGTCGCTGTCGCGCCACCACGACCAAAAGCATCATCGCCCAACATAGGCGGACCTCCACTGTTCGCAGATACTAGTGGTGCAATGTTAGTGTTGGCACCTGTAGTACTAGTAGGTCCACCAAATAAGCTCCCTTTTGCCGCTGAACTAGGTCCGCTAGGTGTACTGCTAGTAGCTGGCACAAGTCCACCGAATAATGGTGCTCTACTTGCGGCGGTGGACGAGGCCTCTTTACTAGACTGACTGCCACTTGTCTCAGGACCTGTTGAGCCAACAAAACCCGCGTCAAAATCGAACAACGGATCGCGCGCAGCAGGATTAAAACCACCATTCGTCGCACCCGCTCCCGCAGCACTGGGCGCTACATTTCCAAACAACGAGTTTGAGTTATTGTTTCCGAAGTTTGTTCCCTGCTTCGTGCCGCCAGCGGAAGAAGCAGGTGCGGCAACGGAAGGCGCGGCTGTTCCGGCGCTGCCTCCAAGCACATCATCAAGGTCGAACAAGCTATCGGAGAAAAGGGGTGCGCGCTTCGGTGCTTCCGCTGCTGCTGCCTTAGGGGGAGGAGGCTTCGCTGCCCTTAAGAGCGAGAGAGGATCGTCGCCCATCTTCTAGTAGCTTACCTAGAATGACGGACACGGAAAGATGACAACAACACGAATCAAGGTTATTCATTCATCAACCCTGACTTAGTGGTAGAAAGTTGAAACTTCTTCATCTTCTTCTTGGTAGGAGTTAGGAGACATGTTGAAGTTGAAGCACTTGAAAGCAAGACTCCGAGTTGATTATTGAATGTTGATGTTGTGGGGGTATCGACATCGGATTACTTCTTGACAAATGAAACAAGCAAGCCTAGACGACAAGTTGTGAAGTCAAAACATCAAAAGTTTTCAATTTCCACGCACGACTTTTTCTGGTTCATCTGTAATCTACACATAAGTTACTCTAGCCTTTGATATGCGCCTCGAGTCTCTGACATTCTTCACTCATCTATTCGAATATTTTTTCATTGTAGAGAAGTTCTTGTGGCTGTTAATTTGAGTCAGAGTTTTTCTTCCGGATTGATTCTCATTCTGCTCTAGTCTCACAAAGTCGGATCGTTTCTTCCTACACTCATTTTTCCCAGTCTCCAAGCAGTCTCCAATCCAAGATCATGGCTTTTCAGAATATCACTTTCTTATCCATTCAAATTCTTCTTTCTTTACCGTGCTACAGCGGTATTAATCGATGTTCCATTATTTACAGTCATGTGACATTTTTCACCGAGCATCTCTTCTGAAAAAAGTACAAGTACAACAGAACTGCGGTGGAAAACCAACGGTAAACAAATACCAAATTTTCATGGTGCTGTGTTAGATAGCAGTCTATCGGGAACTACATTGGAAGTTGTGTTCTTCGCCAAAGCGCTATTGAAAACAGTTGTTTGATGCATATTTCATGGTTGTGGTGTCAGTGTGGGGGTGAGAAGAGATCATTCATCTAGGACCTGCGCGTATCAAGTATTGCAACAATAATACGCAAAGAAATGAATATCAACGTAAGCAAATGGTGGAGCGACGTCCCAAAATTCAGCGTCTCAGAACCTCGCCTTTGGTTTCTTTGGCTTGTGATTCTTCTTCCACCCGTCGAGCATGACGTCCCGTTCCTCTGCCGTCGAGGCGTGTTTGATAAATTGCAAGGGTTGTACCACTGCGCCGAGTCGTGTGACAACTTGTGGCTGAATCTTGCGCTTGTGCATGGCTCCCGTATTCCACTCCTGGCCCATGGGTCGCCCCATCGCAGTTTCGTACTGCTCTCTTGACTGGAACGGATACGGAACATTTTGGACTTGATATTTCTCTCGCCAAGCCGCAGCGGGTGCACCGTCGTCGAGCAGAGTCACCTTGGCAGAGGAGACTGGAGACGGAACAGCTCCTGGTGTTGAAGAAGCTGATGGGCGTTTTGATTGCTGGAACAGAGTCGTGGTGACTTGCTTTGGCTTAAACTCGCTCTGATTCTTGTTCGCGTTGTGTTGTTCCTTTGGTTTTCTTCTTGGTTCCACCCCAAGACCAGCCCAGGATCCCCAACCTGTCATCTTGTTGGCCTCTGCGTCGATCTTGTCTTGCTTTTTCTGCAATCCATCATTGATTTCAGCATCAAAGTCTGCCTGAGCATCCCCGCTGAAAGCGGCGAAGGAGCTCCGAATCAGCTCTGCATTACTCTCATCTGCTGCATCGACAGCAGCGAAAGGGTCATGCTGGTCTCCCTCATCATCCGAAGAATCTGCGTTTTCGGAATCCTCACTATCATTCCCGTCGAATTCGCTATCAGTTCCCTCATTGGACTTCTGTTGGGGTCTGAGGTATGGCGCAACAACACCAGAGCTAGTAGTGGTCTTGCTCTTATTCTCCTTCTTTTTTCTCTTTGTTGATTTTATTGAAGATGCTTGCGCGGTATTTGACAAGCCTGGCTGCTCTTCTTGATCAGCAGCCTTTCTTTTCCGAGATATTGCGCCCTCGTCGCCTTGAGGTGACGAAGAAGACGAAGTTGCTGCTGACGCTCCAACTATTACTGAATCCTTCATCTCCTCCTGTTCAGGGACAAGGTCGTCTTCTACCGCACCGCTTCCAAGTGCTTTCTCCGCTGCCTCGATGTCCTCCTTGCTAAAGGCAGGCTTCGCGTGGTCCTCGTTGTCCACTGAACCTTCGGAATCGCTACCTTCATCACTAGTATCATCGTCGTCTCTTCTATTTCTTGTCTCTTCAGCATCCTCATCGCCAGATTGACCTTCGTCGTCAGAACCTTTTTTCATTCCAGCCTTTTTCCTCCAACTGCCTATCTCTTGTAACAAATCCTCTGCTTGTTTCGCGGCACCTTCGCGTTTCTTGGCCATTGCTTCCTGCATAAATTTCATGCCAAATAATCCTTTACTGCCACTACCTGTTTCCTCCAACGGATTCTTCGTTGCGTGTAACTCCTTTTTCGCTAACATCTCCGCTTTCTCCAAGGGGTCCAATTCCTCATCGCTCAAGTCCAAATCGCTATCACTATCATCCCCATTTCCTCCACGTCCAATACGACCTTCCTTGGCCTTTAAAGCCCTCTGCAAAGCTCGCTTGTCGTCTTCGGCTTTCTGAGCTTGTGTGGATATCACGGACTGCATTTCCTTACCGCCAAAGCGATTGGCCATCCGAGCCCACTTCTTACGCGCGTCAGCGCCGCGACGGGATCGAACTTGCGCCATTTTCTCCTCCATCTCGCGCTTCAAATTCGCAGCCAGTTCCGGATCCTCTTGCTCCAAACGGGAGAGAATCTGAAGAGGAAATTTTTATAGTGGCATGCAATAAGGATAGAAAGTCTTTGTCTTTCAAAAAAAAATTCAAAAAAAATTCACTGATTGATAAATTGAATAAGTTAAAGTTTGTACCTTTTCTCGTTCTTTGTTATCGATGCGTTTTTTGACTCGGTGAAAAGATTTCGATTTAATCTTCTTCAACCGCTTGGCTCGTGTGAGTTCCCTTACTTGCAAAGCACGCAGTTGTGCCATTTGCTGAGCACGCTTCGCTTCGCGAATCTGTTGACTGGTTCCATCCAGATCAATAGCAGCTTCTGCCTGCTTCTGTCCCTCCACTTCCTGCTTTGTCTCACGCAAAGCCTGAGCGAT
Organism: Amoebophrya sp. A25; assembly: GCA_905178165.1. Taxonomy (NCBI): domain Eukaryota; class Dinophyceae; order Syndiniales; family Amoebophryaceae; genus Amoebophrya; species Amoebophrya sp. A25. Next base: position 319,172 of record CAJINU010000008.1, on the reverse strand, counting down.
CTCAGCCTCAAACGAATCTACTTTCGATCCGGCAAGGGAGTTGGAAGCTGAAGATGTTGGATCATGTGAGAGATATTTATGTTGATGTTGGAGTTGGTGAAGCATTAACAATAACAACAAGTTGTGTCGTCGATGTAGTAGATCACCGACTTTTACAACATCACTTTACGATTTTTAGGGAGAACTCGTAGTAGAAAGAAATCAAATCTCTTTTTTGATTCGTCGGAGTCAATTGAGTACCTGTCTGAAACCGAAATGCCGCAGCTAAACTCTTCGTGCTCCGGTTTTCCAGCAAGTCTTCGTAATCGCCAAATAAGAGCTGCCTTCCATCCTTGTTCGCCTTCACTTGCGCATCCCAACGTCTCACGTCCTTCTTGGTCTGTTCATAGTTCATCTCCCTCTCCTTTCGCGCTTGTTTCACTTCTCCGAGAACCGGCTCTTGGTTCTCGAGCTTCTCAACAGCTTCCTCTAACTGCTGTAACTGTCTTTGGACCTGGCCTGTGCTGGTTTTCGTCGTTGTGGTTTTAGTCGTAGTTTCTGCGGAATCGAGATCTTCAGCACCTCCTACCGCGCAAGCGGAAGTCGTGTCCTCTCGCAAGGGCCGAAGCAGATCGGCGAGATTGACGTGATCGGAGTCCTCGATCAGATGAGTCATGCTTTCATCGACATTAGCCAGTCGGTTTGTTGTTGCGGCTGCCGCATCTCCTGTCTTTCTAGTTCCCGTAACTGCTTCCACATCTCGTACAAGCTTTTCTTGTTCGCTTGCACTCGCTGTCGCTTGTTTCTTGTCCTGCTTTGAGGTCATGCTTTCCATCAGTGACAACAAATCAGTCGGACCATCCTCATCGTCATCGCTACCACCGAAAAAGGCATCATCGTCGTCGCTACCAGCACTTCCTTTCTTCTTCTTCTGCGACGAAGAAGACCCGGAGGAGACTTTCTTCCCGCGCTTATCCAAACCCTGGCGCTCGAAGATAGTGTCGATGGTTTCGCCGTACTTGCGCTCATCTGCTTCGTCGAACACACCATCGCCCTCGTCGATAGAGTCTTCGTCATCATCGAAAAAGGAAGCCTTTGACGTAGAGCTCTTCTTACCCTTGGAAGTGACCTTCTTGGTACTCTTTCGTCCCTTCGTAGTAGAGGAGGTGGTCGCTTTCTTCTTAGCGGACGACGCTTGGCTTCCACCTGGTGCGGGTGCTTTCTTCATACCCGCACCGCAAGCCTTCTTGCTGCCCTTTTTCGATAATTTCTTCATCTTTGAATCTATGACAGTTCACTCTGTTCCAACAGTGAAATCAGATGAAGGGAGTATGCATAAAAAGTGTTGAAATCTCTAAATAATTTGCATCTTCTCATTCATCCATGCATCCGCAGCTTCTTATGGTTATGAAATCATCAAGCCCATCGGGTCCTGGTGCACAAGGAAATTCGTTATGATTATTGAGGGCTTAATTAAGGATCTGTCAATCAGTGATAGACGAAGAGCGTATAATTTGAGGGAGGCGGAGGGCTCTGAGCGCCGGACCAAAATCAACTTGATGTGACGGGAATGATCTTCGCGAACCCTCTGTCATGATATTTGGATCCGGCTTCGATCAAGGCATAGACGTAGTGACCTGTTTCTCTGGATCTCTATGCAGATGCATCTGATTCCAGAATTATCAACGTCAGGAGAACGATGATCTTAGTTTTTGTTGTCTAGATAACAAGATCTTTGAGATTGGTTTTGGATCATCTGATCACTTGGTCCAGGTCAAAAAATGATGACACACACCGCAAACGCACGTTTATTTTCCGAATTTCTCGTCCTTCATTGCGTCTAGCTTCGAGTGATGAAGCAGTTTTTTTTTCTCATAACCCGTGATCGTTTTTTTCAAAAATAGGAAAGAAGAACAGGAAACGGGAGTGAAGTATCATCAAAATAAAAAAAAATCGGAGACCCAACAACCGGAGTAGTTGTTAGATCCCTTCACCAGCGCTTATGGGAGGTTTACAGGGAAAAAGATCGAAACAACATCCACCAGCACCCGCAAACGCAACTTCTAACTGATGTTCGTGTTCCAGAAAAGGTGGACTAGTCGAGACTCACCGTCTCATGCTGTTCATCGCCGATCCCCTCGTAACAAAGCTCAGCCTGCTCGCTTTCTGGCAGTAGTCGCTCTGGCGTACACCACACATGACGCAGATTGTACTCCCAACCTGTAATAGATGCAAGTAGTTTACACCAAGGTAGAGTACGTAGTGAGAGGTCGAGAAACAGAAATGCAGCTGCAGCAGTTGAAGATTATTATATGGTTGTCATCTTTTTATGGAAAAAGTAACTGCTTCCTCACGACAGTGAAAAGGAGTTTCAAACATAGAAGAATCTCAATAAGTTGTACCAAGATCAAACGGGTTCACTTTGTCAACGTTCTTCACGTGTTCTGAGGTCGTCAGATTGTAGATGCAGATCCCTGTGTGGTATATCGCAAGCAGGACCACGCCGCACCACGCGATGAGGTAGAAGAGATACAGCATGTAGAGAAAGAGACTGTCAAGGTTCGTCAGGCACATCAGGAAATCCTTTTCCTCGCTGGTCGTTTTCATGACATGAAAACTCGTTACGAGCACAGTGGAGAGCAGCAAAGACGTGGAGTAAATGCATATTAGGTAAAGCCGGTAATTGAATAGGCCGATGCAATTGCCAAGCCACGTACCTAGAGCGTCGATGAGACATTTTTAGTGCTAGTTGAGGAAAATGGGGTTGAGTAGGTTTTTGTTCTTGTTCAAAGAAATGGAAAATCAGTTTGTGTATGTGAGTAGTCTTTAGCTTTACCGTGATCGAGTAGTTCATCCTCGGCAAAAAACTGATGATGATATACCTAGCACTGTTCTATTAAGCAAAGGTAAATACAATGATGATCGAAACGCAGAACGCAGTTGTCGCAATAGGCGCAGTGCTTTGACCGTGGCGGCCGCCATATTTCACATGTAGGGCACCACTTCTGCTTGATTACGCATGTCCGTATCATCATTAATCGTGGGGGCAAGACTCGGCCGGTTCGCTGCGACGCTGGACTGTCGTTGTAGAAGAGAAGCGAGAATGGTCTGCGTGTAAAACGTGTTTGGTAGTGGAGCCAATGCACCTACTTGAGCTACTAGCAACTCAATATTTCGCATAGACACACTCAAACGACGGAAGATAAAGACACTCATTCAACTATATTGATCCTGTACAAATATTAAAAGCAACAAAAGTACGCTCTGGGCACTATTCCGGGATTGCTGAAGGCAGTGAGAATCTCGAACACCAGCACGATGACTCCAAGAACAGCCGTAAACCTCCAGAAAAATTTCTTCGTGTAGTCCTCTTCATATCCTTCGACATCTAGGGATGCTAGAAAGGACATCATCCTTGCCATGATGTCACCTTGTTCTGTAGGAGTACTAAGAAGTGTGGCAGGGTTTGAGGAACTAGAAGAGGCGAAGGAATCTACTGCAACATGATTCGCTCTATCTCCCTCTGCCGCTGTTGATAACGCAGAAGTAGCAGCCACTGTGGTAGAACTTATCTCGGGCGAACCTTGTTGAGCTAGTGGTATCCTCGATACAAGAAGGCTGAGGGTACTCGATAACATGCTGGCTCCATTTTCAGTACCTGGAGAAGTATCAGGCGCACTTGCCGTTGCCGGCATCGCGCTGCTGTCGTAGTAAAGTTGCGGGTCGATACCAAAGAAAGTTTCACAAGGTGACAATGATCCAACTCCGTAGTCCCCGAAGCCACCCATGTAACAGGGCAGCACAAACCTCAAATGGAACAGCAAGGGCAAAACGGACAAACTAAACGTCCGCATATTAGACCTAACCGTAATTCATCTTCAAGCGCATCTTTGACGTGTGTTCTCCTTGCTCTCGTTTCCAAAGATGCTTCTTAACATGAATTACTATATGCCTTAAGTATAAACGCAATCTTGCTCGGTCCTGTCACGCACGACCCGGCACAGCAAATCCGTGACCAACCACCATATTCGCTAGAGCTCGTCAAGTACTCCCTAAAAGGCTTCCATGGCACATTCCAACAACAAATGGTGTGGTGTCTGCCTTTTTTTAGAGGAGCTCTATTTTAAACATCCTTTGTGGGAACTCGGAACCTTCAAGCTCATATTACCTACCGTCAATTTTTTACCTACTTACTAGGTCATCAATTTAGTACCTACAGACAGTCACAGTGAAGTCGAATCAACATCACGCAGGACATTTTTCAAAACCTCGTCATAATGATGGCCCACTGCCGCTTCTACCTCCACCTTTGCCTCCATCGCCTTGACCTACCGTCAACATGTTTTCCGTTGAAAAAGAAGAACTCTTCCTTGTTTCCATGCTCTCCTGGTCAGCCACCCCCTCCTGAGTTGTATCTGGGTTGCTTCTGGAGGTCGTGCTAGAACTGCTTGTGCCCATGCAATCTGGTTCCCGATAGGGGGTGTTGTCCTTGTCAAGAAGAGGTGCGCTAAGAGTACTGCTCTTTTCAGCACAACACGGCTTTGATCGCGACGAACAGCTACTGGAGGACCCTAACCCTGACCCCAAGGCAGTAGAATTACCGCGGCTCGCGAGTTCTATTTCTCGATGCGCTTCTCGTTGTACTTCGAGTTCCTTCTTTTTACCATGAGACCTCGCTGTGCCACTACTACTAGAGGTGCTCGAACTCGTCTTCTTGCTCGGCGGTTCTACAACAAGTCCTCCAGCATCTTTCGCGCCTACAGATTGTATGTAGCCTTTAGTCCTAGTATCAGCTGTTGTGCTGTTGCTTGAGGACGAGCCACCACCACCGCCTCGTGTCCACGTTAGTGTTATGCCACCATCTGCTGTCTTTTCTTCAACGAACGCACTTTGTCCTCCAGATGTCGAACAAGTTGCAGTGCTACCATCGTTGGTCTCGTCTTCACTGGCCTTAGGAGAAGAAACCACCACTACCTCCTTTAGACTAACTTTTTCGAGACTACTAGAACTAGACTTCTTCCCAGTTGAAGATTTGAGATTGTGGAAGCCTCCAGCACTTTCGATTATCCGCCTCGCTGCGTCCTGTGCCGATGTGTGTTGATCAGCAATGTGGTCGACTGAAATCGAAGGAGTGTCCGTTTTCTGGACTCCTTCATTCGCAGCCGAACCGCCCTTCAGCAATGGCGTCTGGAGTCCGCCGACTGAGGACGAGGATAGCAGAGTCGCACCTTGTGGCATCTTTGTTCCGGTTCGTGAATTCGGCGTTAATTTTCCTAACCTCAAACTGCGGAACTGATCAGGACCAGGAGGAGCTGACAGTAGAGGCGTTGTAATTTGTTGTAGTGTTCTACCGCTTCTCCCAGGGGTTATGACAGTAGTTGTTGCCGGAGATAAAGTACCCGGCGCTTGCGGTCCTCCTCGTTGCTGGGTTACGACAGTAGTTGTTGCCGGAGAAGTACCCGGCGCTTGCGGTCCTCCTCGTTGCTGTATCCACGAGGATGGGTCTACTAAAAGTCGACCTGCAGTAGAGGTGGAAGCGCCAGTTGTACTCGTCCCGTAGTTAATACTGTACTGTCTTTTGTTCTCTCGTAGCTGCTGAAGCAAGTTGAAAGACTTTCCACCTTGTGGACCAAACGATTCGCTAGTCGAGTTTCGTGGACTATCACCAGGTGAAAGAGCCCTCGCTCGCATCCACTGGCCGGAGCCTTGCATCGCCCAAGAACTCAGCTCTGTGAAAATTCATTTCAGGCGTTTCGTCCTGGTCGCAAACAGATTATAGTGGTCATGTACTTGTAGCGTCCACCTCCAAGAACGTGAACATTCATTAATGTTGCATCCGCACGACTTACTTGCAGATGAAGAAGAACTGGCAAGGCGGACGCCTCTAATATTTCACCAGTCCTAATTCTGCGCAGTACCGAAACAGACTACCAAGTACAATAGAACCTATACCTATTGAATTCTACATACTAGGGTACTGCTCTTCGAAAACATTTCGCGTCGTGCGCGCACTTGCCCACAAGAAAAGTGCGGAGCCTATCAAAAACCATCATTTCATGCTCTGCCCTCTGTGCATCTCGTTCGTCCGTGAAAAAAACTGGAAAAATGTAAAATCTTGACGTCCACAATGTTGAAGACCCCTTTCTTCACATCTATTCCTCACTACCACAGAACAGCACGGCATCACACTACAGGCATGATTGCAACGAACACAGCACTAGGTCTAGGACTCCCTGTTTAAGGTGTGCATGATAAGATAGGAAGGCCCCAGAGATGTAGCGGCAACTAGCACACGACACTGGAGTTCTTAAACATGCAATCGTACTGGTTATCTGTTATGGTCCACACGACTTATCCGTAGAAAGACGGGTTGCAGATTTCTATGCTGGACACTATCTTCAGATGTTCTTCATACTCCTCACGACACGTGTCTTGTTTCAGATCCTTTGATGTGTGGAGGATTCTTCTACTGTGGTATGAAAGCATCATCGGCATTGCGTAGAAGCCCTCTAGTAAACTACATGAGCTGCTCCTTTCAACATTTGAATTCCGTTGTCCTTGCCACCCGTCACCCTGCAGATAACACGCTCCGACATCATTTGTTACAACTAGATGAAAAAGAGAATGAAGTATTCAGCATGCAGATATTTCTCAATGTGACTCAGTGTAGCTGCCACCTTTTACAAGAAAGTTTCAGCGAAACAAGGTCTTCCTGGTGGTCGAAAAAACTATACAAAGAATAACTAGCGTTGACTTCAAAACTTCATCATGGTGAGTATTTCTACCTCAGAATTTAGTCTTCTATTTGTGTATGGAAGTCCCTGATCTCTTGTCGTCATTTCTGAACAATTATGTTTCTATGCCAGTTACTATGAACGTACTTGGTATTGCTCCCATATTTCATCAATCGTTCTGGTTCATCAGCACGTAAACTAGCCGCATCACGTAAACTTTAATATCATTGATAATGATATATTTGGGTTGATCACTGGAGGTATTAAGCACTATAATACAAACCTATCACATGATTACTTCATCCCATCAGATCCTGAAGTCAGCACTTCCACCTTGGTCTATCTGCTACCAGCATCCTCGCACTATCCTCAAGCCGCAAGTACGCATCCAACTTCAGTTCTCTAGTGTTCTCGACATACACCTCAGGCCGCAAGTACGCCTCCTTGAGCGGGTACACCAACATTACCATTGTTGGATCGCTGAAAGAACCAATCGTTTGTTCTCGGAACTTCATCCTCGTTTGAACCAAAAAACAAGCCTGCATGGATCCCTCGCACACCACTCGAACGTTTCTTGCAAAGGGCAAGTAGTATTAGAAGAGGAAGAGGAGGGGGAGGTCGTTTTGTTTCTCTTGTTCATCATGTTCTAACGATATCGATAGTAGATAAGAAGAAGGTTCGCGTATTCTATGTACTTATAAACTTATGATTTTGTATTGAAAATCAAAAAGGACTAAACACTTAGAAGACTCGATCTTCTGGTGTCAATCTCACAGAGAATATGGACTATGGCCATGCAAAAAAGCTGCCATAAAACCAGAGCAAGAAGAAAACTGCACGTTAGCATCACCACGATCACGAGGAGCACTGTTCGGAGAACGACGCCACGCTTTTCATCCGAAGGAGACACTTTGTCGTCATCGTCAGTACTATCCGAAGTACCATCGTCAACTTCAGGCGCAGCGTCATCATCACGGTCGCTTTTAGAGTCATCTTTTCTATCATCCGCTTTTTTGTCTTCGTTCTTGCCATCCTCTGTTTCCTTGTCTTCACCATTCTTGTCGTCTGCTCCGGCTTTGTTGGTGTCATCGGTTGTGGGCTTCCCCTCATCTTTATCCTTCGCAGGTTTATCGTTATTCACATCGTCCGCATCAGATTTATCGTCATTTTGTGCGGCCGCGGGGCCAGCGGGCTTGTCCGCAGAAGCTCCTGACTTGTCATCCTTGTTCTCAGTAGAGGCCTGATCGATCTTATCAGCATCTTCATCATCAGCTCCCTTCGCGTCGCGTCCAGCCTCCTTCTTCTCACCACCTTTAATGGAATCGGATGAAGCATCGCGTTGTGGTTCTTCATCAGCGTTACTTCCAGGTGAAGTCTTAGAAGATGGAGACTTTTGATTCGTCGTGGTTGTTCCACCACTCGAAATGGAGGAAGCAGAAGAAAGAGAAAGATTCGCTGTAGTTTCGTGAACAACTACGTGTTGTTTTGCAGAATGCTGAGGAACTACGTGTTGTTTTGCAGAATGTTGAGGCCTCCACGCGCTTGCGACCAACATGCGGAATTTCGCAGCAACACTCGTGCTAGTACTGCTGCCTTCAGCTTGACCCAAACTTTCATTGTCGTCCTTGTTCACCACATCGGACATGTTCGAGACAACGAGTTGAGGTCCAAACCCATACAGGTTGAAAACTCCCAAAACCAGCACTTGCAATGCCTCTTGTAGAGACACCTTACGGCACTTGTTCTCCGCGAACTTTAGACCGGCCAAAGCTTCCTCAGCCCAACGATCAACTTCGCTTTCATCGTCGTCTTTCTCGACCTTTGGCGTCAAACCCAAGTCCTCTAAGCGCGCAACTGCCTCTGCAAGGGGACCACACTGTTTCACACCACTACGCTTCTCAGAGTCTTGGAGAACTGCGTCTGGTGTTAGAGGGACAAGAGAACCACAAAAAAGTACTCAGGTGTAGGTAAGTGACTGAAGGGAGCAGCTTTTCGGACGACTACGGCTACTAGGATACCCTATAGGTATAGCTACATACGTATCCGCTACTACCCCTACTACTACTAATTCTTGTTCATCCGAACACCTTATGATCAACAATCTTTTGCCCATAGCAACAAACGTTTTGCCAATTGCAAATCCTCTGTGGACCACCCGAGAACATACTTCCAAAATTCTGTATCTTCATCCACCTCTAATGCAGCCTTGATAACCTCCACGACTTTCGAAGTGATCAGCGTTCTACGTAGGTCGCCAAAGAATTCCCGAACGACGGGATTCGGCATGAAATACAGCCTGACACTTTGTGCAAGCGCGTTTTCGACGATAGGAGGAAGTTTTGCCTCTAGCATTCGCAAGGCGGTGACGACGATTTCACCCTCAAAGCCGAGAATGGTACTGCCAGCGCCGCAACGCAGATGCGACCAAGCATTCGGGGACAAGGTGTACCAACTATGCTCTGGGATCACCGTTTGCCTGAAAAACGTCACAAACTCGCCGAAGACCTTATCTCGGTCTGCGTTATCCTGACCTGGTCGAACAATCGGCCACGTGCCGATGATACCGGCGGCTCCAGGGATGTGCCAAAACTTTATAGCAGGATCTTTCTCCATCTTCACATCATCGGGATCGAAGGAACCTTCTTCTTCCATATGCTGTGGTCCATCTTTCTCAAATCTGGTTATCCACGCGCCGTCTTTCTGTTCAGTAATCATCTTCTTCCCATGGTTAGAGCTGTCCGAAATTCATCTTTCAAGTGCATCCTTGAAAAGTATGGGGGAGTACTCCCTTGGGATACTCCTCCATACGTTCCAAGGATGCGTCGAAAGATGTATTAGGTACAGCCTTAACATGATGCGACAAAGGCTTTCCATCCCCATCGACGTTGATCTCGTAACCATTCTTTCCGCCAGACAAGAGCTTGCGGAACGATTTCTGCAAGGAAGCCTCAGCAGGATTTTCTGGTAACATGATTGATGTACCACTCATATTTCCGATCGAAATCGGAGCGGCCTCATGTTGCTTCAGCTGAAGAGGAACTACTTGTGGTGCGGTTTCCATCGAGTTTGTTCTTTGTGCTGAAGACACACTGGTAAACGTAGAAAACTTCATCTTCCTCTTGTTCCCAGATCCTGAATGCGTTGTAGCATCTTCACCGCGTTCGGCAGTTGTTGTCGTGCTCGTCGTGATGGTACTATCCTGAGCATGCTGAGACTGAGTAGCCTGAGAATGCGACGAAGTAGACGAAAGAAGAGACACCAGTTTCAACGGTCCTCCATTTCTGTAGTGATCGATCAACGGTTTCAACGTATCCTCTTCAAACGCCTTCTTGAGCGTCTGCAAGTAATTCTCGATGCCATCCCAGACTTCCGAAAACTTCTCGACCAGCTGCTTCATCACAGACTTCGCAAGAATTAGAGGCCGCTGCGACATTGCATACTTCAGATCATATCTGACCCCCGTCCTACTGACGGAAAACAAGCTGGGGCAGCTGCTAGTGAAGCATGCAATGTGGTTGTAACCCTTAAGAGATGGTCCCACACGGTTTTCAGGTCGCTCAGCGACGACTTGGCCATGCGCACCAGCGCGTATTGGCCAATAAAGTGCATCGTCTGCCCCAACGTATCGTCGTACGGCGCGACGCGTTCGGCAATGTTGTGCCACGAAGGAATCTTAGCAGTTCCTTCAGTATCACCCTCTCCAAACTTTTTCGCACGTCGTTCTTCATCCCATTCTTGGCCGACTGAGACCAACGATTCTCCGAAGGCTCTGACGAAAACCTCCTCAAACATGCCAGGGTGCAACACAGCTCGATCTTCCCAACGCTGAGGTTCCTGAAGCTTGCGCAAAGTCAAATCAGCGATGGTGCGAGCGTGAGAATTGACGTCATCAGGACCAGTCTTGGCTGAAGGTGTTTGGTATCCGAGATCGCTGCACTGTTCCCACTTCTGAACGACGTTGGTCTCGGCGACGACTGTGCGAGGGAAAGCACTAAGCCAGAAGGTCGTGGTTGTCGCCAACAAGCTGGCAGCAGTGCTACCACGAAGGATGAACGAACCTAACGCCGCCATCTTGCTGCTCCGTAACGAACAAATCACTTTATATAAGGAAAGAACTCTTATATTTTTTTTTAAGTGTGATACTTAGTTGTAATATGTATGATGTTGTGGTCTTCGATTTCTCTATCTATGTATGTGAGTATGAATGATTTCGAAGAAGAAAATGTTCTTTATGAAACACGTCTATGTATAAGGAGTTACCACAGCTCAAGGCTATGTTTACTTTCGCTTTGTATTTGATTTTCCCTTGTGTACTTAGCTACGAGTATCGTTGTAAGAGTAACCAAATCGAGGATTCCTTCACTCATTTCCCTGTATATAATAATCCTATAATCTTTTTTCGTTGTCCTGCGAAATAAATGGATGGATCAGTACTAGGGTGAAGGCTTAATTAAAAGGACTTATGTGTCATAAAATAATTGCTATCTAGGACGCTGCTCGGCTGTATATTTCTAGGACGCTGCTCGGCTGTTTATTTAAGGTGTGGCCACCAGTCCTAAGATATCTAGGACGCTGCTCGGCTGCTTATTTAAGGTGTGGCCATAAGGACGGCATTGATTTGATTGATTGATGTACCCACTCGCGGGGTGTAGCATCTCTAGTTAGTTACAAGACTGTCCTCTATTTCTTCTTTCCTTTACGCGCCTCTACCGATGTCCTGCAGGAAGTACAACTCGCTCTCTCAGCTGCATTCTTGAGGTAAAAACTAATCGGTTTGTGTCGCCGACGCGTCCTCTCTGGAAAATAAAGTCTCAAGAAGCTACTCCTGCTTGATCGATCGGGTCTCTGATGGGTCACTAACTCAAGATCTAATTTCTCGTACCAATCTCAGTAGACGCCTGAAGCTCGTAAATCCGCCTTAGATCTTTGACTCCTCGGAATCACGAACAGCCTCGCTTTAGACCAACTTCTGAACACCATAAGAAAACAACGACCATTTCCTTGTCGGTCGCCTCCACATAATTTTGCAGTACTGTCGTGCCTGACTTTTGCAGGTGATTCCCGATAAGAAATTGTGCGTAGTTGTAAATGTAAATGTAAATGTCCCCCACTTTTTCCCGTCGTTCTTCACAACATTCTTTTTAAGCGTAGAAAAAGTCGTTGTATCACAAGCATCAATGCGGAACAGTAATCGATTCATAGGAGAGGGTCACTCCTGAAAATCCATATTAAGAGCTGCCGATGAAGGCATATCAAGTATTCAGTTCATCCTTTTATCTTGATGTCGATGCAATCTTCTGCCTTTATCGAAGTTGAGGTTGTTGCTCTCCTCGCACCTCATGGATATTGTAATTCAGCAGCTTCTCAATCAAATCCACATGCGTCAAGAGGATACCTGTTGTTGGTTGTTGGGTCTAAGATTGAAAGGAGTGGAAAAATTGAGGGAAGAGAGGCAAAACTTCTTGGATTACATATTCCATCCATGTGAAATTACATCAAGCGAGGGAATTCTATATCAGGCATGAGTAAACTAGAAGTAGAAATTTTATACGTCTGCAGCAATATCGCACGCAGCCGCAATTTGTGAGCGCATCTTTCTCTGACTTCCCTTCTTGCAGTTGCTGCAAATATTTCTCCCATAGGTTGCCGGTGACCTTCCCGCACGTATAACATCGTACTGGAATAATCATTTTGGGCTAGTCTAGTCGCGTGCTGCTTTTATTGAAAGAAACACAATGAATCCTACTTACTGTAAGTAGAGGACAACAGACAAACGTCGCTTGCAAATTTGAGGCTTACCGCTTTATCGCTCCTATCTTCTAAGAAGTAGCAGTGGTTTTTTGAGAAAAACTTGTCGTCTGTTTCTCTCGAATTCGGCGTCCTGTTGTGGATATAAGAAAACTTTTTCTGCAAATGTGTCAAGAAGCCTTGGAACTTGTGCCTCCAGATGCAGGGACTCAAACTACATGATTTGGTTTCGTCCATTTTCCGATAATTTAGATCCTGCAAGGTCATTTTTATTGATCTTAGCTGCGTATCTCAGTGACCCTTTTTTTGTTCTGTATCTGACCAAACAAATGAAGATCTAGTTCCGTCAATATGATCTTAAAGTTAAATCTCCCTTTTTTCTCAAGCTGACAGAGTGACTTCTGTGCTCTCATCTAAGAACTTCTCTAATTTCGATTTAGTCTTGGAAAATTGATCTCACATGAAACTGAAACGTTGAAGATCAGATTTTGATCTTCTCAGTAGCACGCTAAAGAAAAAAGGGAGGAGCTCACGTCCCAAGACAGCAACAGCATCAATGTGATCATACAACATAAAAATGCAATGGAAAATGATTGAAGACCTGGGGCAAGGGTGATGTGGTCCTGATCTTCGGGTTCCGACTTCTATATCTGAAACTGTATGGAGCAAAAGGGGAAAAGGTTTTTGTGGGCATATGCTCTGCCGTCCTGCCAAGGCATATCAAGGTCTACTTTTTGGCATGGAAAACATCCTCCATTGCTACTATAGTAAGTACTACCACTATCCCTATCGACATCGAATAAAGTCTAAGATTTCTAATTAGACATGAAATTCTTTGAAAGCAAAACTCGTGTCTTGGAGAAGTTTGAGTTTTCACTTCAGAAATAGTTGTATAATGTTGTATTGTATTACCTATACCAAATCATGCATATGAGAGCCATCTTCTGTGTATTCGTCTGTTCGCACAAAACGTAGGTGGAAGATCCAATGAATGACGTTGATGAAAGAGGAGGTGGGAAATACAAAGGCTTCAAGGTAGTGCGAAGTGCGAAATCTTAGTAATGTACAAGAAGCAGGGGTCAAGAGACTCAATAGGTGGGAGAGATCATCATGATGAAATTCAATAGCATCGCTGCAACGCTCCCTTCGCATCAACAACACCAGCAGGTGTGAACACGATTGTCAGAGGAGCTCTCCATGCTCCCTTGAGCCTCGAGTTGTCCATGCTCCTCCGAGCCTTGTTGTTGTAAAAAGAGTAATTCCTTGTACATCAACCGACGTTAGAAGAGTAGTTTCTTGTACAATCATCATCATCATAGAAGATTAGTCCCTTGTACAATGTTCTAGTGTACATCACTATAAGCAGGAGAACAACAACTTCGAAGAGTAGTATCTATTCAGATGATACTAGCTTCTTGTTCTTTAGCTCCTGTGATTCCCGGGAAAAGAACTGCGTTAAGGAAGAAGTGTGGCTATGTTGCTGGAAATTTTCCAGAGGAAAAGAACGAAAAGGAAGATTCTTTGGAAGAGAGTTTCACGTCATCTGCACATGATCTCAGCTGAAAAAGGATGCCTGTACTGAAAATGAAGCTAACTACAAGTACAAGGAACAACATTCGTTGAATAAATATCTCCTATCACGACGATATCCTTCGAAACCTTTGTTACTAGTTCCAAGACGTAGTATTTTCTTTTGTTTGTAAAAATTCCTGTGAACATATCTTGCAATAGTTGGGAACTTCTTCGTAAAAGAAGACCGACGTTCATAGCGAGTTGTTACTAGTGTTCTTTGTAAGAGAAGAATTTCATAGCGAACTGTTACTAGTGTTGGTGTATCTCAGATTCCAGAGAGGATTCCACCTGAGCCCCCGCAGTCGCACGACCAGGAAGAAGTACATGTACAAATTGATATAACTAAGCTTATTATAGCTTTTAAAGTCATGTCATGTATGGGCCTCTGATGACACTGTCCGTAGTGCCCGTAGAGACTGATACTTCTAAAGTCCCAACACAGCATCACAATCATTCAATGTTGTACAACTAGTTCCTACACGTTCGCGTATTCGAAAAACTGAAACAAGCGAGTAACTAGTACTGAAAATAAGGGAGATACTGAAAGAAGAGGAATGTAGTCAAGACTCTCTTATTTCAGTCAGTAACTCGCTTATTTTGAGTATTCGAGTACATGAAAAGCGGAAGAGCTAAAACACTCTGGAGGAAGATACCGACAAAGACAGTGTGACAAGGATGCTGGAGGTGGACGAAAAAGTGGTGATTCTTCATTTTTTCCTTTGTACATTCATTGTAGTTCGTCTTTGAATCATACTTGAGATGTCTTTGATGAATCATACTTGTGCTTGCGACTCGACCGCGACTTCTCTCTATTTACTTTTTTCGGATGTATTCATTGGGAAGGTTGAGATTCCTGTACTTATTACTCAAAATTGACAAAACATCAAACTTTAGAAACACAGCCCCACGCGGACAACACACGACACACCATGATAATTCTTCACTCATTTTTCCACTCACCGTCTACTACAATTTGTTCGATATCCATGAGCATGACATCGTCCTCAGGCCTCAGTTTACTATGGTCATTTCGATTTGTTCCTTCTTCGACAATCCCAATGACCACATTACATACACGCAACTCACGGTCATTTATCAAGCCATACTTCTACATCAACACGACTTCCGTAGTTAGCGTGTACGGCTTTTGCGTGTTGGGATAGGATTACATCATTCATTGGGATAGAACGAAGAGTCGCACGGTCGTGAATCAGCTCCTCGATTCCCTTCGTGCAACCGGAAAAAACCGATTAGATTGTCTTTGAATGATAGGAGAACTCACACAAAAAATATTGTTCTCCCACATTGCCTACCTGGAATAACGGATTGAGATTGCCTACTTCTACAAATCGCTGCAGCCTGTATACGTAGACATCATTGATGAAATCGATTGCTTGGTGAAAATGGATTCAAACTACTAGGAAAACAAACTGAGATAACCTAATCCTCCAGGTGGGTTTCGGAGATCTGTCAAGCAGCATGAGATTTTTGGGTTGTACACTGCTCGATTATCTTAATTTTCGACTGAAATATTCCATTTGCTTGTTCTCCTGAATCTGCTAGTGGTAACGCATTGACTTAGTTCCTCGTGTATTGTTCTGAAATGATAAAAACGACGCTTATACCAGGTTGATCTTCTTGATGTTCTAATTGATGATAAAATAGCTAACCATATAGGTCTAAGAACTCGGTATCATTAAATTATTTGGGGTATCAGGATAAGTAAGAAGAAATGTGTCTGTTCCTTATTCAAATTCAAACTTTTCGTTCTTCTATGTCAAACTTTCGAAACCGCTCCGGAAAGGTTGACTATTTATCAATCTCCAGATCCTTTCATCCACCGTTGCGCTGCACGGTAAACTCGAGCTCGAGTCCTATCATCCCCCTTTCCGCTGCACACTCATGCTTATAGCAAGCTGGAAAAGAGCACGAGTATCCAACACGCGTTTCGGCACTGAGAAGTGCAACGAACGATGCTGGGATTGCCCGTCGAAGTCCTTCGAGTTTACTCCGGTCTCCATCACGTATTTGTCCGGCGCCCACTCGTCATCATGAAACCGCACATGAGCATGCGATGCAAACTTAATCCGCTTGTTGTTGTTCATCGTCCCATTGACCACAGTGTTGTTCGTGTTGTTCGTCCCATTGGCAGTTCTTGCTGGTACTCCAATTTCCGTGTTGATGTTCCCATTCCCGTGTGTTCCAGCAGAGTTTGTCGACAAACCCTTCAGAGAATTCAAACGTGCATTCTCAAGCGCTTTCCACAAGACAGAATCCAGCTCAGTCGCGTTGGGGAATGACGGAAGCCTCAGCGTCGCTCGTCGCACAGGGGGAAATCTATTTGTTCCCTGTTTCATGGTGGTGCTGGCCGCTGTATTCGCATTCGATGAGGATGAGATAGTGGAAGCGCCGCCACCTGCCATACTAGAAAACGAAAATTTTCTACCACGAGGACCTCCAAGGTTATTCACGTTCTGCGGTTGATACGACCCTAGTGTGGCTTGTCCGTCTGACGTGACATGGTCATTCGAACAAGTGCTGCTTGACGATGCCTCCAGATGAGAACTCGTGGTTGCACTTGCAGTTGCACCACTCACAACACAACTACCATTCGTTACCGTGCTGGCCGCAACTCGCTGTGCCCAGGTCAACGGCGTTGACGGCGCAGGTACCTTCGCAAGACGATCTTCACTACCCGCTGGGCTCCTGCGTTTCAGTGAGGGGGCACCGGGCTTTGCCAGAATACGTCCTCTCGTCCCTAATGCGGAACCTCCAGAAGATGCCGTTGCACCGCTCGTCCCGAACGTCGACGAGGACGCTGTTGGAACTTTCGTCGCGTTTCTAGAAGAACTGGAGGGACCAAATGACGGTTCTGTTGGACAGTTCTTTGTGTTCTTGAGGTAAACTCTAAACTGCTGACTCACTTGTTCCTCTATGCTTCTGCTCGACGTTGACGACGTTGCTACTTCAGTACTACCTGCAGCTTCAGTCGTTGCTTCAGCGCCTTCAACAGTTGAGTTGTCTAGGCTCACTTCGGCGGAGGTCGTATCTGCGGACGCCTCTGCCGTACTGCAAACGGTGCTGCAATCTGACTGATTGCCATCGTTACCGCCGCCGCAGCTGGTCCTTTCATCTACTCCAGCATCATCTTCAGGAATAGCAGTTGGGTTTGATGGACTTACTCGACTGGAAGATGTGTTCTCCTGTGATGTTTTGTCAACATCATAGTTCTGCGACTCCAAGGTGGTTGTGCTTGTCCTTGGTGTTGCAGGCCTTTTGAGAAGATGTAGCTTCCCCCATGGCAGCTTTTTGCCTCCGCCCGAAGCACTACTTGCAACAGAGTCCACACTGCTGGCACGACTTGAGGGTGCCCTGCTGAACTCCCCGCCATAAACAGGGTCCATCATTTGCGGAAGATTCTCACCACGCAGTTCTCGCCCCGTGCGCGACGACGCAATTATTTCCGCATTAGCGGGCTGTGTTCGTGAATACAACACCTGCTTTTCTGGCTGATGTTGTGGTCCCCAGCTGGAATACGGATGGCCGCTAGAGGACATCGCCGTACTACTAGCGCTGGTTAACAAAGGACTACTGGAAACGTAACCGGCTTGCTGTTGATTCGCGCAACTTGAGCTTGATGTCCGAGCACCACCAGACCAAACCCCTGAAGCCCCCGTCATCTGCTGGAACGAACGGCCACTACTAGTACCAGCAGTACCTACATGTTGGCTGTAATTGCTACCCACAGCACCCTGCTGTTGATTTTGATAGAGGCTGCTCATTGTTCCCGGAATGGATGCTCCTCCGTGTCGCGGTTGCTGCCACTGGTTGTTCTGTTGCAAGTTACTGTTCCAAGTACTAGATGAACCATTGCTGGCACTAGACGGATCATTGGTCGCATAAATCGAAGTACTCGGACAAGTAGAAGGTCCTACTCCGCCAAGTGGAAGTTGGCTGCTGCGTTTTGGTGGAAGCCACCGTTTTAGTATTCCTTTCTGAACTTCTCCGAGGCTTGCTCCCATATTTACGCTTCGCAATACGGGTGTGCTACATCTTCCAGTACACGCTGAACTAGAAGTAGTAGGGCCAGCAATCATGCTGTTTCGTCCTCCATTACTGCTGGCCATACTCCCTGTTCTGCTTCTCATACTTGTTCCCGATACGAGTACGTTGCTATTTCTATTGTTGCCGGTTCCAGTGGATGAAAAAGAGCTTGTATTGTTTACTCCAGCACAAGAGCCTTCAGCACCACCTGGCATTGGGTTACAACCACAAGCAGGACTCTGTTGTTGACTACCAGCAGTGCCAGTACTAGCATTACATGTTTTATTTGAGGTTGTCGTGGTCATCCCATTCAGTTCGTACAGCAGATGCGGGTTGGTGCCCCACGCCGCGGGTGCAGTAGCCGGTGAAAACACCTGAACCGACGTGGTAGAACGTGCTGTCCCTGTGCTCGCGACGCTGCCACAGCTCGCATTGCTCGATGCTCGCGAGCGGCTCGCATACGGCAACGGTGGCGGCCGGATATTCAGGGTCAATGCTGCACGGCTCATCCACTCTGGCAAATAGCGACTTCTCACAGGACTCCCGCTTAACGGCGTGCCGGAACCTCCACCCAGACCACTGCTCCGAGGTGAGCGTCCTCCACTGCGAGCATCGTCCACTAGCGCCTCCTCAACATCATTGCTACCATCCAGTCCCATCAAATGTCGGTGCATAATGTGCTGAATGGAAGCGGCTTCGCTCTCCGAGTCGTCAGTCCCCGAATCGATCTCCTCGTCTTCAGAAGGACTGCTGTATTCCTCATCCGGCAAGACTAACCAATCTTCTTCCGTCTCGGAATCCACAGCAGGCGCGGACGACGTGGTCAACACCGGAGGCGTGCGTGGCGAGCAGTGTGGCGCCTCGGGTGGTGGTGGCGTGGTAGCGGTAGCCCGCATCAGAGAGGGCGGGGACCACGGCGCAGCTGCACCAGGAGAGGATATAGTACAAGAATCTTCACCTTGTAAGGGAGAAGACGGAGTAGGTCCACAACTTCCAGCACCAGCACCAGTCTCTGTCCCCTCAATCGAGCTGCTGCTGCTCGACGATGGAGGAGACATGCCTCGTTCTCTTGTCACGACTAGTGTATTTGCGGCATTCATTTGGCTGCAGGAAGACGATCCTGTTGTGCTTGTCGTGAAGCTTGAAGTGTTGCTCGTGTTTCCAATACCTTGCTGCTGCTGCAGCTGCGATCCCCATCTACCACCACGCTTGTTTCCTCCTGGGTGGTAGCGTGTGGCTAAGTGACTCACTTTAAAATGTTTCTTTGGCGAGCACCAGCTATTATCGTGACCATCGCATGCGCCGGGCATCCCGCCACCCAGCCGCTCTTCATGATCAGAACGACCCCCTCGCTGAGTTATGTCGACACTGCTCTCACAATCTACAGCCCCGATATCTTCCGCTGTAGAGCTAGAAGAACTCATACCGTTCGAAGCCGCATTGTTGGAGGATAACGCGCCTCCCGGTCCCGCTGACGATCGCAGCGCCGAGTTACTCGAAGAGCCTCCCCAAGGCCCGCTTGGATGATTTGACGATTCATCTTTGGCCCCTAGGCTGCTGTGATGTGCGTAGCTGGTCCCACACGATGAACCACCAGACGATGAAGCGCCACCACCGGTCTGATTGTAAGGATAACCGGCACCGCCCTTCGACTGCCGAGGCGAGCTCTTTCCTTTGCCCTTCGAATAGTAAGCTGCCTCAACATGCCGCTGATACGCGCACTTCTGGTCACGAGTGATTCCTTTGCCATGCCCACTAAGGGCATGGTCATTATACCTATTACTCGCACCCTCCTTTCCTGCTCCACCTCTTGAGGTTCCCTGCTCTTTTGTCGTCGCTAAAAAACCTGCCGCAGCATTGCGGTTCTTGCTCGGTAGCTGCTCGCTGCCCCCCGCACGCAAAGCTGCGGAGAGGTATGAGAACGTTCCGCTTGGCGCACCAGTCGATAGACCTCCAGGGGAGGGAAGCACAACGCCAGTACTGGTGGTTTCGCTAGTGCCCTCAACCAGCGCGGATGAGGCCGTTTGGCCGTCCTGTACGACATTAGAAGAACCGACCGCATCCTCCAGCTCGTCTGCCCCTGCCAGGACGATCTCTCCTTGCTCTGCGTCGTCGAACTGCCGCGCGGTCAATGTACTCGATTCGCGGCTGATCGAGGGAGAGCTTCCATCCGCATCGAAGAACAGCGTAATTTCCCCATCTTTACTCCCCTCAAGTGCCGCGTCAGCAACCGCATTCAGCGGTGACGTTTCTCGCGTAATACTCGAAGAAGAAGTCTGCGCGACGCCTGAAGAAGATTCCCATTGACCTCCAGTCTTGATAGGACTACTAGTTGTTCTGTCCTCGTTACCATCTCCAACAGCGGGCCGAACAGCTACTGAAGCGAGGAGTTGCTCTGCAAGAATCCCGCCCCTTGCTGCGAATGGCGACCTATCATTCCTAATGGTGCACGTAGATTCCGACTCACCCAACCGAGTGGCCGTGAGCGCGCCGGCGGGAGAATCACTGCACACAACTGACGCCGCAGCCGTAGAATGATCGTTCTTGCACGTAAAACACTGCTCCTCAAGCTCAATGTTAATGCAAACTGGATCATACACAACGGCGTCATCGTCCTTGTTAATCTTTCTTGTACTGGAGGCAGCTGCTACTGCTCGTTCCCTTTCCAAGGATGAAGTAGAACCTTCTTGAGCTCCTTGGACCTCTGCCTCGACAACATCTACTTGGTTCAACGGGACTTCGCCTTCATCGGCGGACGTCGTTGCTTTGCCCGCAACAAACGCTGGTCGCTCCTGTTCTGCTTCTTCAAGGTCTTCAGCTGCTTTTGCATCCAAGTCTACTCCCCAGGTTCGCCAGTTCTCAGCTTTCTGTTCCAGCAAGTTCCCTAGCGCTCTCTCTAACTCAACAGCAAAAGGCTGCACGCCCGGTACGGACTCTGTTGCGATCGCGTCAGCACGTAGGTCTACTCTGGCCCCGCCTAATTCCGGTCGAACGACGTCTTGCTGCCCAGAAAACTCCTGCTGAGAGGTGTTGCTCGAAGATGGCCTGAGATCACAACCACTAGGCTTTACTTGAGCACGTTCACGGCCATCACTTCTCCGGGATGTTGAGGATGTTGAGATGACAGCATCACTTCTACGGGAGGTGCGTCTTTGGGTCGTACTAGACGCACCTCCCGATATCATCTTGTTGGAAGATATCTTCTCGTCCCCCGATGACAGTACTGCCGCACCGCTTGAGCGCCCGCCCTCGTTCGCACCCGCCGACTCCGACAGCATTGAGTCGCACTCGCTAACAACCAATTGTAGTTGAGCTTCCCCTTCTTCTGCAACTCCCAACACATCCCCTGCACCAGGTCCCAAAACAGAAACAGATGTTGAACCCAAATTAGTAGATGAGCGGCTCCTGCTAGTGTTACTTCCCTCTTCTTGTGTTACTAGATCGGACACGTCGACTGAAGTTGTTGCAACCCGCGGTAAGGAACAAGGCTCAACAGTAGTTACCGCAACCTGCGGGTGTGAATTCATAGGCCCAGCAGACCGATGCTGAAGCTGAAGATGCGAATTGTAGTAGGCAGGAGACGTAGTTGCCAAGATCCCGTCTTGCATTTCGTCGATTGCAGGACTTGGCGCAACAATTGTTTCTAGCATTGGCTGAATCCTCTTCATCAGTTTGCGTTCCGTCTCACTCTTCAGTTGGGCGGACTCACAAATCCTTCGAATCGAGTCGGATATTCGAAACATATCCAATCGCTCTCCAGCCTTTTTTTGTTCTTCTATTTTCTTCAGCAAGCCGTCACAGCGCTTCTCCGCTAGCTGCGCACGAAGAACGTCGCGCTCCTGTGGCTCCAGAGGTTTCTTCTTCTGCGGATTCGGGTTACGGCGATTCCGCTTACCAGTAGCATTGCTGAAGTTCGAATTAGTAGTCCCAGAAGTGGTCGTGCCACCCGTCGATGTCCCAAGCGTATTACTCTTGTTGTATCCAGGAGCCGGAATGAAAGTCGTCGTGCAAGACCCATTGGTGATATTGAGATACGAAGACGATGAGCTTGAGCCTCCACCTCCACCTCCTGTTGCTCCTAAGAAAGAGCTCAAGGCACTAGAATCAAAGGAAAAAGTCAGATCACAGAAGTCGTTCCCTCCACCACGTGAAGAAGCCCTTGTGGGTGAGAGAGCCGCTTGTCTGTTACTGTTTCGTTCTCGCCTCGCCTTCCTCTTGTTACGTCCCTCTCCAGGTGCGTTAACCTGAAGCTGGTTTGTGCCGCTCACCGCGTTTCCCATGCTGGACTCGCTCACAGCATCTGCAGCTACCCCTCCTCTCCGACGTTGTCCACCTCCAGATCCTCCAGTGGATGAGAAGTCTGCCATGGAGTCTCGTATCAATGAGGAGGACTTGTGGCCTCGTTTCAATATTTTGCGACCCATATCCGACTCAGCGGGGAACCAAGTGATTGCGCTCCGATGTTTGTCATACATTGATACGTACAGGGGAGGCCGATCTTCCCATCCTTCAGAGGACTGGTTTCTATTTCGCTGGAGACTCTGGACGTTTTCTGGACGATGCGATGAATGAGTTTGTTGAGCTACTACCCTAGTTGTAGCTGCAGAAACATGCGATGCTCCGACGTGGTGCACCGACGCTCTAGTATTAAAACTCGTGGACGAAGCTGGAGCTGCCGTAGGTTTTTCTCCAGTTGTTGCCGTTCCAGTCGTGTGTTTGGCACTTATTGACTGCTCTCCTCTACCTCTATTACCACTATCAGCAGCATCGCATTGTGCGCTATGCTCAATCTTGTTCTTTTCCCCTGCCGCCACTACATGATTCTGCAGTAGAACTTTCGTTCCATCAGATACAGCCACATCTGCCTGCGCGTCTTCGCTATGAAAAGAAGGCGACGAAACCTCAGGCGGACAGGGCGCATTCGAAGTATGTCGTGACAGAGCTGGCGTGTTCACCCGACGTGGGGAGCTAGACCGAGGAACACTTTGATGATCGGTAAAGTCCTCACATACACTTGCTGTACTAAATGTCAATTGATGCTGATCTTCCATGGGACGTGGTTGCAGGCTCATCCTTCCGCCGCCACGCTTGCTCCTCCGCCGTCCTCTGGCAATATCATCACGACTCAGCGTCAAAAACGGCTTTCTACCTCGTCGCGGCTGGGGCCTCAAAACCGGCGATGTACTAACTTCCTCATCGACTGATGGCAACCTGCCGATCTCCAGTTCTGTCTCCGACGACGACCACACTCCTCCATCCTGATGTCGTTCAGCTGCAGATGAATGGCAGCCCGAGGACTGTTCATCTTGCGGCTGCTGTACTATACTCACTGCAGTACTGCCCCACGAAGATGCTCCAGATGGTTTCTTCTCACCCAGTTCCTCTTTCTCCGAGCAGAAGTCCGAAGTTTCTTCCTCCAGGATCGCGTTCGCTCTAAGCTTTCCCCTTAGATTTTGTCGCCACTCTTGCTTCTCCCGGAGAAGCGCAGCAGCGCGCTCGTGCCTCGCTACATGCTCAGCTCGCTGTTCCTTCACGTAAGCTCGGTTGAAAATGGTGCGCGGGGCTCGTCCTGAACAAGGGGGACGAAGAAGATGATGCTCTTGATGCTCGTGAAGAAGTGACGACGTCGCCGCACTAAGTTGTGAACCGACTGCGTCTTCTTCCTCCTCTGAAGAAGAATCTTCAATTGCAGCTGGCGGTGAACCGCCAACATCTACTTTTGAACCTAGTACGCGCCTGCCCTGGTCGTGGTCCAAGGAGAAACTGCCATTTTGCGCTGCACCTTGGAAAGCACCACGGCTTTTGTCAGCTAAATCGACTGCCGCCATTTTTCCCAGGCTTGTCGTTTTCTCCATAACCTCCTCAGATTCATCAATATCGGAATTTTTAGACTCCAAAGCTAAAAGAGCATTAGACGACTCTCCATCGCTAGAACTAGGGTTGCTGACAGGAGATGTTAGAGCATTAGACGACTCCCTATCGCTAGAACTAGGGTTGCCGACTACAGGAGATGCTGCCGCTACTACTCCGGAGGTTGGACCACTGCTCGCTACTTGGTGTTGGTCTCGCAGGTTTACTTTGATGGACGACGTAGAAGTCTTCCGTCTCATGCGTGCATGAAGTTGCTGCTGGATCTTCAACTGTAATGCACCAGAGTCGCCTCGCTCCCGCGTCTCGCTCAATACTGAGAGCAGCGTTCGCGACGCAACTGAGCCTGAATCGTTCTTCATTTTCGGAAAATAGTGAATTTCCTTCTTTCTTGGCCGTGGTTTATTTGCTCGCTGTGATGAGGGCACGCCCGCGGTGCTGGCATTTTTTTTCTCTATGTTTTTTACCGCACTAATTCTAGCTGCAGAAGTGGTAGTCTCCTCTTCGCCGCGGCTAACGTCTCGTTTTGCACTTAGGGATGACTCGCCGACACTTCCGAGGGAGAACGGTGGAGGCTCCTCGACAAAAACAAAGTCGTCCTCGGGCAGATTTTCCCCTTTCATCTCCTTGTACTCTTCCCCGGTTGCATCATGAATACCTCCAGCTACGCTGCTTCTATTTCCACCTTGTTGTGAACGTGAAGCTGCCAAAACTAGATCCTCCGCAAAAGCGAATGGCGCGCGTGGTTTCCGCAGTGCAGGTGCCTGTATGCACGACCTCTCTGGTGAATTCAAGGGTGTCGGCATCTTCGATCGGGGTTGCGCCCGCTCATTCAAGCGTTCCTTCATTTTCAGCATACTCGCACGACGCAACTCACGCTTACGGTTCTGCCATGTTGTCTCGAGTGCGCTGTTGCGCGTCGTGCTGCCCATATTCGATGAACAGAAAGTAGATGCCGTTGCCCTTTCTTTCAGACTCTTCGTGACAGTAGATGAAATTGATTCTCTTGTACCAGGAAGATTACTTTTACTAGTAGATGATGAAGATGAAGACGAGGATACTATTTTTGAAGGATGAGTGGTTGATTTGTCGTTGTGTGTCGTCGGGAAGGGTAATGTCGCTACGGGTTTCGATCTAGGAATAGTTGTACCACTTCCTTTCGTAGAAGAGGTACTATCAAACAGTGGACGTGGTGGAGGTTTGTCCAAGTCCATCCTGCTGGGACAGTTAAGCTGGGAGTTAAACTCATGATATTGCTGCTTCATATTGCTGCTGTTCTTTATTGTTCCCTCTGCTGCTCCTCCTAAAAACGGCAACTTCACGACTATTTCAGGGGAAGAGAGTTCCTCTCCTTCACCTTCGTCACCTAATGCGGTCGTAATGCCACTCGATGATGACCTAGCAAGTGCCCGCTTCGCAGCCTCCTTGACAAAAGCTGCGAGCCGAAGTCCAGTATCCGCCATGGTACTCGTTTGACCAATACTAGAAAGCATTTTTTGGTGGGAAGCATCGTCCGTATCCACTAGAGTAGAAGAACTTACTCTAGTAGAAGTAGTATCAACAGAGGTGGTAAGTGCAGCAACTCCTACTGACGAGATTCTCGACCCTGTTGAGGTTGAAGATTCTACCGCAACTCGTCCTGCTGTTGTAGTTCTAGTCGTTGAAGAAGGCGTTGCTATGGTGGAAGGCGGCGTTAATCGTTGTACACCAGAATTGTTCGCTTCGTCTTCCTTCTCTACGATCCCCTGTAGAGGCCGAAAAAAGAGGCTCCCACGAAACGGTCGACTGTGGAGATCACAAGGCGAACAAGGTGGTGCTGCTTGGCCCGCCCCTGCTCCGGAGTCCTCCTGCAATATCGTCAAGTGCTGATCATGTCCTAGGTAATGATTCATGTCGTGAAAAATGGAAAACTGACCCTCTGCCTGGCGATCGTCTTGGCGCAAGCCACGTTGTCTGTGGACATCTGTCTGAGAACTTCCTTGAGCATGACCCTCACTTTCATCCGAAGCGGTATCTTCCTCGTCGCTACCACGATCTGAAGTAGAGACAGGGTGTGGAAATCTAAATAAAAATTTCTTGATATTGTCAGCGAGTTAGTACTTACACGAGAATCCACATTTAAAATTCATTCTTCAGATGTTTCCACCATCATTGTCTTCACAACACTCTCATTCTTATTCTACTCCTAGTAATTAAGAACAAAATGAAAATCGAGTAGTACTTTCTTTCTCCCTAAGCTTCCGGTTCAGAATCCGGTGGTTGCGTCGCTTGGTTCGTTTGGTAGCATCCACCTTCTTCCCTGTTCTTCCCCGCCTCCGCGGAGCCCGAAAATTACCGCCGCCTTGCATTTTCTACCAAGTAGAAAAGACACTAGCACAACGTGATTCAGCAATCGTAAAGATGAAGAAGGCAGTAAGCGATTCCCTTCAAGAGTTGTCTTACTGGTCGTCCACTGCACCAAGCACTGCAAAACGGGGTCCAAAGCAAGCACTACAGAGTACTTCCGACACTTGGAGCACGCTTCCTACCATCTTATCAGGAAACCTCGAAGACAGAGGAAAGCGATCTACTGGATCAAGACATTAAGGAACCTAAAGAACATAGTACTTGGGGTTTTCGACCTCTTGAGGTTGTCCTCACGATAAGGATTTTTATGATACAGAAACCATTACCACACAAAATCAGAAAGAATGAAAATATAACTCTCTCGTCCTTCGGCTTCGCCCAGTTCTTCAAGTCATCTCAAAAAATATCATACGATCATTACAAGTTCAGATGATTGATAGTAGTAGTTCGCTACATGTTGTACTTGTACTCCTCAAAAAAAAACATATTTCTGTTATGTAGTTTCAAAAGAACCTCGACCAAAATCTAGCTATCCGAATGAAAGCGGCCTGCTCAACAATCAAACCTGAAACAAAAAGAAGCACCAAGGCGTTTCAGGTGAAACTGTTCCTATGATATGAATATGAGTATGTAAGTACTAGGCCGCAGATCTAGATATTTTGAGAGATCCTTCTGCTGCACAATGTGTTTCCTCAGAAGAAATTCCTATGTCTATGTTGGGCAATCAGTTTATGGTCTTTGGACAAAAGCAAGCGCTCTCGTTTTTGTAGGGCAGCAGAGTTGTAGAAATCAAAGATGGTAATATTACTTGATACTCGCTTCGCGATATATTCTCGTATCTTGTTCAGTATAAGAAAGTAGCGAGGAATTGTTTATAATGATATGTCAGAACCACATAGAAAAACGTGTCGACTTGACAGGTATCAATGTGTTGACAATGTCCTGGTACATCAAACTTAGTCCTACTTCACTATGGTACCTCTTTACACTTGAACTAATTCTAATAGCACTTTCAAAAAATCACCTCAAAACTTCAACCCGTCCTGTCAACAGCGTGGAATGAACATAAAGTAAGTTAGTATTCATCATACTGGTGCCACACGCACGTTTATTGTCGCGATTCAAAACGTTCTTCTTCCAACTCGCGACGGCCATTCTGGCCGCATTATCTCAATATAATCATGAGCTTTGTTACAATTTGAATTTCTTGTTCCTCTTCCACATTTCACGATCTGTAATCTTTTTGTGTTGCTGCAGTAGTGACCTTGCCTACGGACATCTTCCTCAAAAGCTATGTACTTATATGGTAGAACTTCAAAGCACTATAGTCCGTATTGCATTTTGATTCTGAAGATCTGCTTCTGCCATAAGATTTCTGTCTTCATATTCTCAGTCAATTGTTTGTAGTATAAAATAGGTTTCTTTTGATCGAACTGTTGTTGTTCAATAAAGCGATAGAAGATATTAATATTTTGAGTTTTAGAATACATGCCGGTCGAGAACAAGCGGCTGGTGCGCCATTCGCCTTTACTGTTTTTTCCCGCCTAAGTACTTAGGCGGATGTTTCAGTAGCTTTCACGATTAGTCTTCAATGCAAAGTTGATACAACAATCGGGGGTCTTGCCTCCCATACCATTTTCATTCAGGGTGTCAATGCAATGACGTGAGGAAGAAGGGGAGCGGCATGGGAAGGTTGCTCGACTCAGAAAAAACAGCGATCCAAACATATCAAAGTGTGACTTCGATGAACCCTCGTCCACTCAATTTCTATTCGTCTTTTTCATCTTTCGCATCCTGGCTGCGTGCCTGCTTGCGTTCTAGCCTACGTGCTTTTTTCTCTGCAAATTTCACCTTTTTCGCTTCAATTTTCTGCTGTTTTTTAGACTTGACCGGAGTATCTATATCCTCTTTTTTCTGGCCCTTCTTCTTCTCCTTAGCACTCGAAGTCTTCACTGCAGTCAATGAAGCACCGGAGGTACCTTTCTTCTTCTTGCCATCAGTTTTTTCACCTGGTGTTGATTTTTCACCCTTGATGTTCTTGATAACCTTCTTCTGCTCGTCCTGCTTCGCCTGTTTTGATGCCTTTCGCTCCGCTTTCTTCTCTCGAAAGTCTTTCCGCTTCTGCAGGAAGGCCGCTTTCTTCTCTGCTCGTTTCTTCGCCGCATCAGTCAGCTCACCTGCCGCACGTTGATCCTCCGCACGCTCTTTTGCTTCGTTTTTCGTAGTGCACTCTGCTTGGTAAGCCTTCAAGCCCATTTTGCTGGCTCTCGCAAGCTCCCCAGCCACCTTCAAATGGCCCTTCGACTTCAGATGAACATCGAGTTCCGCTTGGCATTTCAACCGCTTGTCTGGACACAGCTCACAACGAAATTGCATCTGCTTTTTCTCTTTGATAGCAGGTGGTGCACTAGTGTCAACATCACAAGCAGCAGGCCAAAGGGGAGTGTCATCGCAATCGGAACTACCTGACTCATCTTCACCGTCTATTTCACTATCGTCTTCACTACCTTAGAGGTTTTTGGTGCTCGCGGGTTCCCCCGCTTGTTATGCCTTTCTCATCCTAAGGGAGAGAGGAATAAAAAGCGGTAAGAAAAGCAACTTAAAGGTGTACCCTTAACTATCGTCTTCACTATCATCTTCTCCATCTTCATTTTCATTACCTAGTAACAGACGAGACGAGTCTCCAGCTGCATCTTCTTCGGACTCAGAATCCTCTTCGTCAAATTTCGTGCTCGTAGCGGAAGCTCCTCCTACTATAACATCGCGTCCTTCATCATCGCTTTCATCGTCGCTGTCTTCATCGGCATCCCTTTGTTCTTTCTGGTGCTGTCTCTTCTTTTTCTTACCGCCTGTGGTGAGAGCTGCAACCGCTGCACCAGGAATAAACTTGGACTCCATGCGACGTCGCTGTCTAGGATTGAGATCCTCCGAATCCGAGTCGCTCTCCCCTCCTCGGGACAAACCCTGGTGAGCTAAGGCACGCTTCAACATTTTTTTCCTTTTCTTCTACTTCTACTACTATTTTTAGTAGTTGCCTTGTTAACAAGAGAGAGAGAGAGAGAGAGAGCGAGAGAGTCAACGACCTGATGAAATAGAAATAGTCTTTTGCTTCTTCATTTACTAGAAGTCTTGGTCCTCCTGGTGCATTTACGATAGTTGTTTGTTGTATTAGGAAAAAGTAACCCTAACCACGCATGTATCTAGTAAAGGAAGATGATGATTCATCTAATACGAGAGAAGAGATCCTCAGAATACAGCAGTGCACATGATCACAGATCTTCGAAAATGGACCCAAATGGATCTTTGCCGTTCGGTTGTGTTTTACGCGGACGTCAAATTCTAGTACTTAATGCTGATCTTCATCCAGTTGATAAGCATCTCAGAACTATTGACATCAGCGTTGAAGACCACACAAGAGATTGGAATCTTGGATCAATCTTCATCTTGCTCTTGTCGGGTACTCTTTGAATTCCTTGGCAAGAGGTATCTGCGAAACAAGAAGAACTTCTTGACAAGAGGGATCTACGAAAGCGGGATGTGGTCGTGGTCTGTGGTCTCTCTTTAAGAAGAACAGGTTCTCCAGTACGCTAGACGGTTCGGATAGATCGTGACATCAGCATGAATTCAGAAATGTACATGGACCTCGTCAAGCAACTACAGCAGTTCATCACCTGCTGAGTCTCTAGTATCCATCTTTACAGACAAGAAAAGGTGGAAAGGACAAACATCAAGAATAGTACCCGTATTTCAACCCCTATGACCCCGCTTCATGGCTTTCCAAAAACGCGACTATCCATTTCAGGTTTATCAACAGGAATTTCAACGCTTTTGTCCACCTTTCTGCTTCGTTGAATTGCAGCGTTATCTTGAACCCGCCGATCTTCCCCTCCTCGATTCTGAAAGGAAGCCGGACACTCGCGTCTCTTCGATGCAGCCACTCTGCCAGCTGTCTCACCGTCAATAAGAAGCCACACATCGCTTGATCAAACCGCCTGCCGGAATAGAAGCGTGCAAACGAGCCCTCTCCTCCGTACAGCTCAAGCGTAACACCAGTCGCGTTCCTGCAAGATGATATTCATCACCGCTCATCTTCACATTCTACTGACGTCAAGTCAAAGTCATAGTACTTAATTGCAACGATGAACCAAAAATGTATGTGATATCAATTTAAAGTTGAAGTACTCCACCAACGACGACGAGTTTCCACGCGGGAAAAGTTTGTAGCTGAATGTCTCCGGTGGAATTCGGAGTTTCTTCGCTAGCACGTCCAACAGCAAACATGTATGCCCCCATGCGGCATTTATTTCGTCCCACGAGACCTCGACATCCGGCAGCTTGCCTAATCGAAACGTATTGATGCAGCCGAACGGACCGTCACAGGTAATATGAAAGACATCATTGAGCACGCTCGCCCTCTTCAATTTTTCCAATTGGTCCTTGGTGTAGCGTACTAAAGCGAACCCCTTGCCCTTCTCATCCTCGTGGTCCAGAAGGTCTAATTGGTAGCTCGCCAATGGACCCGCGTGTAAGGAATTTTCTTCCTCCCTCAATTGATCCAACTCGGCGTCCACGTGCTCCAGCTCACGGAGCAAGGCGTCTTCTTCTGTCTTCAGCCGAGTTACTTCCTGCTTCGCGGCTTTCTCCTGCTCGCCGAGAACACGTAAAATATGCTCCTCGTCACGACTCGTTCTTGTTGAACTTCGCGAGGAAGGTGATCCTCTGTCCAAAGCCCCCGAAGAAGGGTCAGTTTGATTCTCTGTATTAGAACTACCACAAAAGATCCTTGAGCATATCCCTGCGCCCATTTTCCCCTTGAAAAAGAGGGCAAGGATATGACACGACTAAGGATATGGATAAATATGCTTCAGCGGTAGCCTTAACTGTACTGCCACTTGCAGCTGATTCCTCTTCTTCCTCGAGTTGCTTTAAAGCGAGCTCAACCATCCTTCGTGATTCTTTCACCTCTTGAAGCTGGCGTCGCCCCTCGCTGATTACTTTCGAAACGCATACGTCGCAAACACCACCAGCACGAGCAGAATCAGCAGAGCCTGAAGTAGACTGTTGACCAGAAGTGCTGCTATGATTAGAAGAAGCTGACGAAAGAGATATTAGTATTATGACTACTAGGTAGAAGAAGTAGCTCTTTTTATGTGTTAGATGACTACTCCCTTGATGAGTACTCTGTCACGACGGACTAGAACTTAGAAGTAGCACATACAAGTAGTACCTACCGGTAATAAATTTTCAAAAATTTCATCTTTCCCAAACCAAACCACTATAATTTGTTCTTTTCCACTGACTCTGATGTGTCTGTCCATGGTGTCCAATCATAACTACAGCTGAACAAAGTGTTTCCTCTCCCGTCGCGAGTGCCAGAATGCGCTCTATCCGCACGATTATCTCCTCCTTACTCGCTGGAGCGGCTGAAGGAGCTTGATTGAGCCCTTGGAAGGTTGACGAAGACGAGCCGCCCTCTTGCGTGTGACCTCCTAGGGCACTGTTGCTCGAAGACGTACCGAGTATCAATTCGAAATCCTCTTCGCGCCGCTGAGTACGTTCTCCTGGCAAGTCGTTGACAAGCTCCAGCGGCGCATTGCACTTAATGCAACGGGTCGAGTGAAACGACGGGGAAGCAGGACGCATGTTGTAGTTGTTTTGTTAACAATAAATGCGAAAAAAAGTCATGAAGTCTGGCACTCAAGAACGTTACTACAAGCAAGCAGGCACCTAGTAGAGGAACTGGTACAATCTCAATCTCAAATTTAGAAGTGAGGACTTCTCTTTTTCACTGTTGCAGTCAATGAAGTTGCCACGTTCACACAAACATGCGCAAGGTTCACTTGTCCAGTTGGAATCTTTGGTTCTTAAGCCGTGTACTTGTTTTATCTGTCTAATAGAGAACAGAGTCAGAGAGTTTCTTCGCCCTCAATTCTGATGCCGCTGCACTGAGCTCGAATGCAAAGATAGAGTCGAGTTTTAGATTGATTTACAGTTTATGAAATCTCTCCAGCAAGGCATCACATCCATAGACAATGGCACTACTCAGAGGATCCTCCGGTTGTAATTCCTCGCGTGAGTAGAGGTTTGCGTGGAGTAAAAAGATATGTGGTTCGTTGTTGTAGGTAGACACGAAACAACAAGTGTGGGATCAATATTCCGAGATCATTCCATTATGCAAAAATTGTCCTCAGGAGACGCTTTGAAAGGGGAAGGAGTATTAAGTCATTAGTAATTTTTACACGACGAGGACGACTGCTGATGTAGGATATGGGATTTAAGCCACAAACGCCGGAGTAAAAAAAGACATGTTGGAGGTGTCACGGTACGGTTATGTTGAGGTATATATATAAGGTTTCTTATGACTTAGATTGTGTTCGTGGAAATCGAAATGGGTTACTCATATTCTGAACGAGTAAGAAAACAAAAACTCGTTGTTCATTGTGTAAGTATTCGCCGGGTAGAAAATGATTGTCGCCAGCTGCCAGTACGCGCCAAAGGTCTCGATTAGACGAATCTTCAGGTCATGTCTCTTCTCCCTCCCAGTGCCAGTACGCGCCACAGACGCATATCATCTCGTTGCAGCCGTCTGTTTTGATCGTCGGTATGCCACATTCAGGACAAAATTGCGCTTCGGTATCCAGTTCACGCTGTTGCATTTCGTCACAGGTCATGCCTTGGTGCCAATGCCCCACTTTGCACTTAAAACAGTGATCCGCACCGCAACAGAGTGTGTAAATCTTTGGATACTTTCTAAATATGGCTAGTTGCGTTACGGCTTTGCGTTCGAAGCACTTGATGCGCTCAACCAGTTGGAGGGAAGTCAAGTAGCGTGGTACGGTCAGCGCGTCCATTCGTTGCATCAAATCTCGCCCTAGTGCTTCCTGTCCCCGCTCCCCTCCCTTGTGAACTGCAGCTAGAATCGCATTCTCGATCTCATCCAAAAAGTCACTGGGAGTGATTAAACCATTCGAGAACGCGATCCACGTGGAAATGAGGTCTTGTTTTAACTTTTCCCGAATTTGTACTGCACTCTCTTGTTTCGTCACGACCAGTTTTGGGAGAGGCTGTTCTTCTTCTTGATTCGTGTTCCCTTCATCTGGAGGTACGTTGTCCGTCGCACGACGACTTCTGGTACTAGCATCGCCTAGTACCTCTTCGTCTTGCGCCATATTTTCCCCTGCGTCCTCCTCCTCCTCGATTTCGGGTAAGCACCAATCAAGCATGTCGAGCAAGTAGTCGTCGCTGCTTTCCACTAAATCGTTGCCCTCGTAAAGGGTACGACTCTCATCGCACTCTATGCATCGCATCATCATCAGTGTCTCAGCATTTTCCACCAACCTCTGCTGTGCCTCTTTATACCAGAGTTCGAGAGACGCGCCACGGACGCGACCGAAACACGCAGGACACTTGATCAATGGCAGCGGAGATTAGAAGATGTTGAGAGTGCTACAGGGAAATGAAATGAAGTACTGGAGAGGAATGAATAAGCGTTGATTATCGACCGGAATAAGCGTTGATCAATATCAGATAGACGAGAGGAATCAGCTTTGAAGCAGTTAGTAAAAACTCTGCGTAGATAAAGTAACTTGAAAGCGTACATAAATAGACCCTGAACAATGCGTAGATAAACTAACCCTGTCCTTAAACCACTTGTAGAACAAGTAGAAGGGAAAAAGCGAATAGCTGATAAACAACATTCATGGAGTTGTTATGGGGTGGAGACGAGCTATACCTGTTAATCAGAAACTGAAATTGATATTTGATATAAACCTACTTATTTGTAGAAAACTATCATAAATGTAAGTAGCGGTTTCAAATCGCTCACGAATGAAGTCAGCAAGGCAGTTTTCACAAAAAGCGCCGTCGCAGTGTCCATTCAGGTAGCATAATTCGTCAATGTAGTAGAGTTTCTTCAGTGCTGTCCCTCCTGCTTGTTTTTCAACTTGTTCAGAAGTCGTTGCATTCCCACCATGATTGGGCGATAAATCTCGCTCTGTGCTCCTCCTTCTCCGGGAACACGAAGGGAGCCAACAAGTATTAGAACTGTCCGAAGTTCATCTTTCAAGTGCATCCTTGAAAAGTATGGGCATGGGGGGGCATTCCCTTAGAATACTCCTCCCTCATACGTTTCAAGGATGCAGTCAAAGATGCATTAGCTACAGCCTTAAAACTAATGCTCCCACTACGACTACCCTCAGCGATGCTCCCACTACGACGACCCTCAACATCTTCCCTTGTTGGGTGTCGTCCATCTCCATTGTTCGTCGTAACAATGTCTAATATCTCTTCGTTTTGCTTAGGGGTTGCAAGTTGACCGATCTAGGTAGCATATCTATGACATTCCTACTTCATCATGACATTCCTACTTCATCATCATCATCATCATCACACCTCAAATGGTCCGCATTAACCATCGACAAGGTGAAACAGGTCATAGATATCCTTGCAGAAAGGTCAACTTTCAACCCTTAAGCTGATGTCCATTCAACGTCGAGACACCCTCTACCTCTTCATGTCCATTCGTCGACTGCGTTTGAGAGTTGGTTCGACTACGTTTCGATGCCGGCTCCTCATTCGCAGCCGCCTCCTCTCTTGACGAGCCGGCGATATAGACCACTGAGGGAAAGGAAACTAGCGCCGGAATTTCAGTTTCATTTTCATCTGCTTCAAGAACTACGGAACTATTGCTCGACGCACCTGTTACAGACGTTGTTGACATACCATGATGATTACCATTGTTCGCTAATATCGTTTCTTCATCGACTTTCTTCTGACTCTGAGGAATATTGGATTTTGAAGATCGAGAAGGCATCTTTCGTTCGAGGCAAATCTGACACCGATCCGCCGTGGTGTTTTCTACTTTGGCAGCTGGGAAGTTGCCACCTCCATGAGCATGCCTCGGTACTCGTTCCCCGTCATCAAACCGCTCAAATGCGCGCCCGTTGTAATACACTTTGTGCCGCAGGATTCGACCCATCCTATCACAGTCAGAACCAAAAATATAAGTGGGTCCGGATGAGGGAGAAGAAACGTCAACACGAACTGCAGAGAAACCAGCAGAAGAAGCAGCAGCAGCAGCAGCAGGCGCTCCCTGTTCTAGTTGGTTTTCCGCTTCTTGTTGTCTTAGTTCGTCTTGGGGATGTGCAGTTGTTGTCTGTGCAGTCGACGGTCGTGAAGGAATCTCGTTAGTCGACCATTGGCCACGTAGCATGTCAGCAATGATATCATCGTTCACGAACGAGTCTTGGCTTGTGGGTTCGTCGACTCCCTCGACTCGACCTCCTGGCGTAGCTGGCATTGGTAAAAATAGTCGCACACGAGGGACTTCTCCTGTACTAGCTGCACCTGGAGTTGGCCCTGGAGGAGAAGGTAACAACAATTCACTCTCCCCCGTGGATGTACTTCTGACGCTGGCGGTAGGGCTTAGCGCAGTTGCAGTTGTACCTTGATGAATACCAGTTGTACTACTTCTGACGCTGGCGGTAGGGCTTAATAAGGGCATCGCTCCAGCTGCACTTGTGCTTCTTGGAGGAGCAGGAGAGTCATACCACATTGGCGCACCGGGTGTGATACCGTGAATCGGTGCCGAAGCTGGTCCCATCCTACTGGCAACGCCTGGGGGATGAACCATTATCGTTGCCGTTGGTGGTGTCCTTGTTCCTCGATGATGATCACCTCTACCTCCACTTCTCTCCTCTACTCGTGGTCCTCTTAGTCTGGAACCTATAAGCGGTATCGCAGGTGCAGACACCAAACGACGCATCAAGGGTTCGTCTAGTATAGCTTCTCCTGCCTCTCTAGAAGCTTCTTCACGAGACAAATCCGCATGTTGGAATATCGGCACTGCACTCTCGTTAACGACTAGGTCCAAAGCGCGATCGTTCCATCTTGTTCGCCCATACTCAAGGCGAGCACGCAGCTCACTACGTAATTGACCGATATCCGCGTGAGCAAAACGCGGTCCTCTGGTGAGGCCACTGTGAACTCGAACTCCTCCACCTGCAGGATATGAACTAGGAAGGTTACGGTGATGATGTCCTGTTCGGGCACTGTGGTGTCTAAAACCTCCTCGACCGGGAGGTGAGAACCTCCCGTCGTGTCCCGAAACAGAAACAGGCGCAGCGGGTGAGCTACTGGGACCAAAAATGGCCGTGTTGGTAATATCCTGCTGTCCTCCTTGTCCCGAACTACGACTACGGGAACTCATAGACCTCAAAGATCTATCAAACCCGCGTTCAATACCGTTTCCGTTGCCGGAGTCTTGACGATTTCTATGTGCGGCGACCTCGTTCCCGTTGACAGCGCCGTCCATCTCGTGGTTCGTGTTGACAACTACAAGATCCACTACCTGCTCTCCAGAAGATGAAGCCACCTGTTGAAGAACTCCTCGTTCCAGTTCTCGTAAAAGCGTATCCCTTTCTGCCTCAGTAATAACGACTACATTTTGAGCGCGGATTCTTGTGAGTACTGGCATGCGATCAAGCTGCACAGAAATATAGCGCTCGGATAGCGGTGGAGGTGAGGACGGTGAAGGTACAACTGGAGGTGAGGACGGTGAAGCTGAAGGTAGTTGTACCTCTCCACTAGTAGTTGTACCAGCCCCAACAACTCCATTAGGCACGACACCCGTTGATGAAGACGTCCTGGACACATCGTCATTGATGTTAGCAGGACGTCCAGGACTCTGAATGAACGCCGCATCTTCAACGACATGGCCCATCAATGAAAACCCAAAGGTGTTGCTTGTTGGCATCCGACCAACGACTTTCACCAGCGTGCCAGGAGCTAGCGGCAACAGCACGCCAGAGGTGGGCGGCATCGCTAGAAGCTGGTGTCCTTGATGTCCTGGACTAGACATTGTTCTTATCCAGATATTAGTAGTGATTTTCTCCACAGACTAGTATCAAAAACATTTGACTCTTATCATGTTGTGCGCTATCTTAAACCTTTCTATTTTGCAAGAAGACCGTCACCGCCAATCATTACTATGATCATGCTACTAAGAGGCTAACTTTCTAACGCAAACTCTAGGCTAGATAGAGACCTACAATAAAAACTTTTTCTTCATCTCTATTATTGTGCTAGTTCAGAACTAGCTTGTTATAAAATCAATCAACACTCGCAGCATTAGCTCTGTTAGTAGGTGGTAGGGGGTCGTCAACGAACCTATGTAAAAAAGCTACGCTACTACAACTCACAACCATTCAAGAACAGTTCGCTGCGGGGATCACGTGCAAAAGATCCATTATTTCTTGTCTGTCTAAAGACAGACCCTAGGCCTAGCCGCAAGATGAGCTTCTACCAAACATTCGCTGCAAGATCAATTTGACCTGTATCTTCAACTCTGTCAGGTCGTAGAATTCTTTCTTACAAAAATTATGATCCATTCTTGAGGCAAGTTTAAGCACTCTTGGAAATCTATACTCAAAACAGACGCACCAGTTGCGAATATTAACAACAGACCATTTACGAGGAATAGAATGTATTCTATTTCACATTTGTCCAACTCTGACCAAAAGCAACGCTGCTTCACTACGACAGATTCTACTCTCAGTCTTGCACAGATGATGCATTACTTGCCTCACACAACGCATCACACACCGAAGTTTCTACTAGTCTTTTAGGAAACCTTTTTTCTCAAACTATCCTCTTCTCAACATAGAAAAACTTCGTGGACGACAAGTTGTGAGGTATTCATCATGAAAACTTGATAATCAGTGTGGGGTAAAACTTGATAGTTGTGTTGGAAAAAGAAGCGTTCTTTCAGAAGGTGGTCCTCAAGGATATCAGTGGTCATTTCTGAACCAAGCGGGGACACCGTCGCTTCGGTTGGAATTCGCTGGATCAACAAGAGGAGGGCTGTTAGTGGAGGAGGTTTCGTTGGGGAGGATGAAGGTTTCGCCGTTATTTTCACCCACATCAGACGCAGAGGCTTCATCTCCTGCATCATCCAAGTTGTATCCATAGTCGCAGAAAACTTCTCCTCCGGCTTCGATGTGCCGTAATGCCCTGATGCAAACGATATCTCCAAATCGAGGATGTGCCAGATAGGGCCCATAAGCCGCGTTCACCAACACTCTGGAGTGATTCGCCTTGTGGCCCACGCTTCCGCAGTAGGCACTCAACCGAGCGTCACGCGATGGAATGTCAATTACGACACCTCCTCCTTCTTGACCTTCTTGTTCGCTCTTTTCATCCTCTGTAGCTGTACTAGATCTAGACGCTCGATCTTCATCTTCTCCGCCAGCATTTTTAGGTGAAAATCCACTTGCCGTAGTTGTCGTCCGACTTCTTGACGTTTCTTCCGCAGCTTTGTCTGCAGATATCTTCTCGTCTTTCCAGAGTGTAACGCAATTAGCGTTCATGTGCCATTCGCGTGCATCACAGGCTGCTTGGGTCATGCGCA
Organism: Amoebophrya sp. A25; assembly: GCA_905178165.1. Lineage (NCBI taxonomy): Eukaryota > Dinophyceae > Syndiniales > Amoebophryaceae > Amoebophrya > Amoebophrya sp. A25. The sequence goes on along the minus strand of CAJINU010000008.1, from coordinate 280,475 downwards.
CACCGTTGTAAAAGGCGATCAATTCTCCTTTCGCAAAGGGACGCTTGGCAAACAATCCTTCACCAGGATCTTCTAGGGGAACGTCTTCTTCCTTTTTTAGTCGATCTCGATCTTGGATTTGATCTTGATGCGCAGACTTAGAGGAGTCTGAGCAAAAAGGCTGATGTGTACTTTCGTCTATTCTTCTCCGCTTGCAATTTGCGTTCTCAGAAGTAGAGCAGGTGCTGGCAGTTGAGGGTACATCAACGCTCGTACTAGTTGCGGCTTTCTTTTCTTCGGGTTCTTCGGCTGTAGTAGTTGCAGCACTTTTCATTTCGGTCCTCGCGAGACATCGCGCAATATATTCGGATTTTTTCACGAAGACATTTCGTGATTCAAAGACGTCTGGCGTCAATGCAAGTCCGGCATGGCTCAGTATCTTGTCAGTCGAAACGTCTTCGCGAATATTGCTCTGCCATTTATTTAGGTCCCTTTCAGAAGAAGGACCCACAACTCTCTCAAAAGAGCAAAAAACCGTTTTCCAACTCGCAATTCTGCGCTGTTTCCACTGACTCATCAGGGTATCGAATGCCGCTTTTGAAGATTTTCGCAATGATGTTGTTGCACCTCCACCATGTTGTCGTCCAAGAGCCAACAGGGCTTGAAAAAAACCTTCTCCATCAGGGATTACGTCGACCAACAATGTTCTTGAGGCTTTCGTCCTTTCGACATAGTCTCCGACTAGGAGCAGCCCCGACTCTGCGTCGAAACAGCCACGAATGCCGCAAGCGTTGTCGTCGCTATAGACAAAAAGTCGGTCTCTTGGGTCCAAGCCACCATCGTCTTCGGTTTTAGCAATCAAGATGCCATGAGGAAAAGCGGAAGCGTCCATGGAATATCCCTCCGAATCTGGGCCGTCTCTGACTAATTTGAACAACCAGCTGCGAGAAATTGCTGACGAGGGTTCTGCTTTTACTACAGTAGTTGCTGCAGATGAACGCTCATCACTAGCTCCAGGCAGCACCGATGATGATGAAGTTCTAACACCAGTTGTAAGTTTGACACTACTTCTTCTTCTTGAGTCGAAATTTACGTTTTCGTATCGACAAAAACGTGGTAGCACATTACCATCATCGTCCCATTCTGTAACTACCAACCGCTTCTCGTTACACGAAATCTGCAATCCATTTCGTCCATAGCCCAGCGTAACTGTACGCTGTCGACTGCGCTTCCCCATCCGAACTTCAAAAAAGAAATCATCGTCATCGATATTCGTCGTGCTGGAGGAGGACACTTTTCTGTTTTCATATTCTGTGTTTGAGGCAGACATTTTGTTTATTTTTGTTTGATACAAGAGGAATCAAAGAATCATATCTTCGTACACATAGTAACTGAAAATATGCCCTCCACCTTTCATGGCTATCGTGATGTCATGAATTACTTCACCTCAGTACATAAACCAGCTGCGAAAGGAAAGACCGGGAATTCAAACATAACAATTTCAATTTTACCCGAAGAGTGTAGGAAGTCTACTGACAAAGTGGAATATCAGGTATGATTAGCATCTTGTTTTTTACAGCATCACGATGAAACTCGCAATCGCATTTTCTAAATGCATAAGCATAACTTCGCGTGATCGACGGATCGTCGGTTTTCTAATTTCTGATCCCTCCTTATGTCTGTCAGTTTTTACTGCTCTTCTTGAGTCGCTTCATAAAACTGATCTACAAAGTGTCCGAGTATGAGGAAGATACAATGACCCAGTGATCTTCACGCATCAAAAAAAAGTGTAGAAGACCTCCAAATCATAGGAGTACCACAGACCAGATGAAGCTGTGGTCTGTGATATGGATATGCGCATGAAGGTCGCATTTTTCGTTATTGACATCCGAGCACCAGCATTCCGTCGCTTTGCGGGGCAGGGAAGAATCATAGGGAAAAGGGAGTGGTAAGACATGAAGTTCTTGTATGTTCATATTCTGAGAAGGTCCCATACAGCATATTTTCCGTCACAAACAACGTTTGTGACTGAGTAAGAACTATCCAGGTCGTGTTGGAAATTACTGACAATCGACCGTAACGGGATGTACTCCTGTAACACGAGCAACAGTCGACCCCCTTTGCGTAGCCATCGCCGCCCCTCCAAAACGACATGCGCAACGACAGAAAAGTCCGTCTGCACACCGTTATGAACTGGAGGATTCGATAGGATCAGGTCGTAGCGCTTAGTCCTAGTTGTACTAGGGGAAGATTCTTTACACGACACTCCGCGAAGTCCATCACTCAGGAAGAAGTCCAATTCAACGCAAGTAGAAGCTTCCTCTGAAAGCTCGAATTTACCAACCAGTCTCCGTAGATTCTTGCGACATGCTTTCACCGCAAGTGTGTCCGCGTCAGCTGAATGGAGTAGTAAAGACCTGTAGTTCTTGGGAGTTGATGATTCACTTGTACTTGTTGCTGTCGGTACTGCCACGCCACACCCAGAATCTCCTCTTCGCAATGCATCTGCATAAGCCACCAAGACAGCGGCTCCCACGCTACCACTACCACAACACAAATCCAAGACACGTAGTCTTTTCGAAGTGCCACTCCCAGCACTCTTTTGATTAGTATTTGGATCGTTTTCATCTGAACTTGTTACAAGTGAAGGAAGATCGATCTTTTCCAGAAAGTACTTTGTCATTTCCGTCAATCGTCCACCAGCAAACATGCCAGGGTATGCGCTCCACCGAAAGTGGCCTTTACTAGACAGCTGGTTGTCCTTCTTGTCCTTGGTCCGAAACATCCCATAGTCCAACTTTTGCGTCGTTTCAGAATTTTTCAGAATCACATTTGTGAGAACCTGCTGCGGAGAAGTGCTGTCCACGCGGCTGCAGCTAGTTGTAGAAGTCCCCTGCTCTTTAGTTGGCGTTGTAGAAGAGGATGGCGGCAACCAAGGGATTTGCTGCTTAATAGTGTTACAACGGATCACTCTTACTGTCGAAGGAATGTTATTTCTTCCTTCAGCAGTTACCGTACTAGTTGATAAAATATCCACCTCTTCGAAAGTTTGCCGCAGAAGTGGCAAAAGACCTAGGATCCCTTCCTCTATGTGACCAGTTAACCAGAGAGTCGCTGAATTTTTCCCCTCTTTTAGAGAGCCAACACACATTTTCACAGCTAGAGCAGCAGCCTCCTTGCCAATGGTCGGGATGCGAATAAGCACTTCATCAACGACGATTTCGCTAGAGCTATCCGTATGATCACTACCGTCCAAGGGTGGAAAAACTTGGGCCACTTCCGCGTTATCGTGACGAGAAAACCTTGACCACTCTAAGATTTTCACTTCTGCAGCTCCGTCAGGGGCAAACACATGCTTCCGCATTACTCCTTCATGGTCGTCGACTAGTAAGAAAGTTCTCATCATCTTCGTCCAGCTAGTACTAGAAGAATTTTTATTGGCCTTGTTCTCAGAAGAATTGTAACGATACTCCCCCCTGCATTTCACTAGTGCTGCCACAGCAGACTCACATTTGACGCTCCGTTCGGAATGCACGTTCGCGATGGTACATTTTGCACCTTCAGAACTGAGTACATTGGCCAGCTCGCTAGTCGAGAATTCGCGAGATAAGAATTCAAGGTGCCCAAGTAGTTGCCACGTTATTGGATCAGAAACTGCATCTAGTGCCGCATTAGCATTGCACTTGCTGATACAAGCATCTGCATCTAGTGCCGCATTAGCATTGCACTTGCTGATACAAGCATCTGCAAGCCAGCTGACGACTTTGGTCTTCAGGTTGCACGTTTTTTCGTATCGGTTTTGGGCATCCGCGTCGTTCGAAGGCTTCTTCACATGCAAGCTCCTCTGCTGACTGTCGAATGCTGCTGCCATGGCTAGCGCACGCGCTATATCGCCCACATCGCTTATTCTCGCGTCCTTGACTCGTCCGCTAAGCGCAGGCTTCACGAAGTCCAACAACTCAGGGAGAAGATGATCATCAACATGTTGTCGATGTTCCTTGTTTAAGGAAGACGAATAAGAGATCCTTTCCATAGAAGATGCCATGAAGATTCTGTGTAATCGTGCCAGGCCCAACGCTGTCTGAGCTAATCCCTGGGCGCTGAAGGACTGTAGTTGTCCCGGTTCATATTTACCTGCCCTACCAGGCTGTGCTTGATGTCCTCCCTGCAAATCTTCTTCTTCAAGTCCAAGTGGCAGTAGACTTTTTATCCTCATCCGTACTGCTTCGTGGAACTCTTTCCACACGCCAGATGCGACAATCCGTTCCTCAAATGTGTGTTTTCCACCGTTAACATTATCTGAGAACGAGGACTTCTCTGCTGCCGACACTTCAGCTGCGTCAAAAAGCTTCCCAACGGCCCAAACGACATTCGCAACTCCCTGTCCATCCAAAGCAGGCATTGCTAATGCACCAGCGATTAAAAGTTGCTCTTCTAGTACTAGTAGTTCGGGTTCGCCCGAGAGGACATCACCAAGACCAACAAGGCCCTCGGAACAAGTTGGCTTCACCTGGTCCGCAAACAGTATCGCACTTGCCCATGCGAGCATACTTACTTCCTTCCCTTTCACAGTCGGAGATTTCAGGGTTCCCACAACTTGACACTTCAAAGTTTCCCTATCTTCCGGTGTCCAACTCCACTGCAGCTTGGCCAAAGCCCATACACCCATCGCTACATCGGTTGTGGTGGATGTGGAACTGGAAGTAGTACAGTATGAATGTGGATCAGTAGTAGGCGACATACTTTTACAGTTGTTCGACGCCGATAGGCCACGCATGAAGGCTGGTAGAAGCAGGCTCGACAAGGAGGTAGCGGTTGTTGTATTGCCGGAGGAAGCGGACGAATCCGCTTTCTGTTCCGTTGAAGGCACGCTAAAGGAAGAATCACGAAGTTTCGCCAGAGCCCAGAGAATCGTCGCCAGTGCTCGGAAATCAAAAGTCCTAGCTGTATTAGGCTTACTGCCCTTTCCGGAACCTTTGTTCCCACCTTTTTTCCCTGTGGCTGTGAATCCAGCTCCTTGCAATGCTGGCTTAATTCCCTCATTGCAGATACGCTCCGCCAGTTGTGCTATGGCATTTTTCATATTGTTCTTCCCTGAACCCGCATGATTGGTACTACCAGGAGCTTGTACTTGTTCTACTTGTAGTGCGGAATTGGAAACATCCTGGAGCTCTTGATGCGATGGAGAAAAAACCTGAGACTCAGCGATTTTCCCCAGGGCATAGAGAGCTTTGCATAATTGCTTGCCTCTCATGTATTTAGATTGATCCCCTATGCGCTGGAAGGCTTTCACAAAAGTCGCACTTGTTTTCCCATCCAGGAAACTACCAGCTTCCATTGTCGATGTCGTTTTACCCGGCGTAGTCGTTGGTAATGCCTGAGCCAACTTATGTAGCACATGTGCTGCCACACTGGCATTCATTTGCATACTTTTGTCGGCGGCGAGACGTAGGATCTCAGGCATAGTCCACGCTGACTCTAGCTGGGTTTGTAAAGAAAGCCCAGCATCATGGTGATTTTTCCTAGCACTAGACGAAGAGGAAGACGAAACCGAAGCTGTCGCTATTTGTGTTGTCGTGTTCAGGGATAAGCGGCGCTTTTTAGTCGCATCTGATTCTTTCGCGTGGACAGTAGGAATGCTACTTGAAGACGATGGGACTCCACTCTCGTCGTGGCGACCCCGCTTTTTCGGTTTTTCACCTTGATCGACATCATCCTCCTTCGTCTTCTGCCTCATCTCGTCTAAACCTGCTATCTTCTTTTCGTCGTACCCACATTCGGATCGCAACTGCTGTAAAATTTCCCCCTTTCGCGAGATTTTATCTAATTGCGCGGTCTCTAGAACTTTCTTTCCGCTCTTCCGCTCCTGTTCGAGGACCTGCACTTGCCGCAGCTTCTTCAACAAAGCCTTTTCGTACTTCTCCATCTTGTTGCGGCTTGTTTCTTCCGCCTAGTATCACCGCCTGCACAGGGATCTTCGCTCTGCACCAAGTAAGTCTTCAGTTTATGTCAGTGCCATCATAGTGCTGATTGTACTTCTACTTCCAACATGATACTTGTTACTTACTGGTCAGTGAAGTCGTGGCCCAAGATTCTAAAAATGCCTCCAAAGTTTCACGCAGAACTAGGACTCAGTGAAGTCGTGGCCCAAGATTCCAAAAATGCCTCCAAAGTTTCACGCAGAACTAAGACTAACTAGCTACCTCTAAAGGTTACGTATCTCAATCTGCTCCATGGACCTCTGCAAATTCAAAAGAGCGATTTATCGGTTAGAATCAAGATCAACACTTGTTTTTATCGTGATAGTAATCTGGTTTTACTATTCATCAAAATAAAGCAAGCAAAACGATCATGTTAATGTTATCGCGACAGGCACAGCCATAGCCCATAGGATAGCTCAACAGCTCAACAGAAGTGCGCCTTCGTGTGATCATAGATCAAGAGATCGAGCTTCCCTCTGAAGATGGATCTGATCTACTCCTTGTTCGGACTATTGGATCTGACTATTGGATCTAGTACTACAACTGGATCTAGCATTAGTCTTAGATCTTCTCCGCAGTTACCTGAGATCAACCTCAGTACTTGTAGGATCGTTGGGATCTGCCATAGGAATAGGATCTTCGATGCATAGGATCTTCGAAATTCAATAATGTACAGGACTACAACAGACCTTTTTAAGATCAGTTTTCATGGAGGACCATTTCTTTGGAAAATTGTTGGCAAAGAAGTGTCCTCTCAAGCTCAACAAAAAGATGATTCAAGGAGGAGCAGCTTGCAAAAGTCGTACGGCCTCGTCCTGCAGGAGAAACATCAGCGTGAACACGATACTAGGTTGATGGTATCTCCTTTTATCGGACCACGAAAAGTTCGATTCGTTCCATAGGAAAGTTGTAGCAAAAAGACTCATTTATCTTGCGGCCAATCTCCTCGATCTTGTTGAGTAGTTGAGTGACCACAACTCAAGGAATTGGCTTTCTTTGTGGAGAAGCAGCTTCTGTTATCTCAATGTCTTCATCTAGCTGTGGTAGTCTAGTATTACCAAAAAAAAAATCATAGCAAAATGTGAAGTCGGTGAAGAGCAGTAGACATAAAAATATGTCACGCACGGCCATCAACGACGCAAAAATGGTAACGAAGGTCTGCAGTAGGAAAGAACGAAAACGCAGTTGTTCTGGACTTCTATTTTCTTTCTCACACCAAACCAAAACCATCAAAATCGAAGAAAGAGTTCATTTTTCGAAGGCAATGCGTCTACTTCATTTTTCGATCTTTTGCGCATCGTCCAATGCATTTGCAAAATTCGCTTCTTCTCGACCTCCACTGGTGTCCCCTGGTCGCAAATTATAGTGGTGATCCAATGATCTGGCACTTCTGCCCGACGCCCCACTACCGTCGACGCCAGTTTTAGAAGATTATATTGAGAAAGATAGAGGATTCATGAGAGAGAATGAGCTCCTTGGTCCTCAGTTAGTAAGAGCGCTTATTCCATCGCTAAATTCCTCGTGTTCAAGTTGTGCGAAGAATACTAAACCGAATTGTCTGTATGGTCCACGTAGTTGTTTCTACTTGGTAAAAGTAGTCCTTGGTGAAAGTAGAAGTAAGATTGGTGAATGGTAGAAGTCGATTCGTGGTCATGGTCATGTACTTCAAGTTTGACCCTACCTGGCCAAGCTAGAAGCAAAACTTAGTTACACAGAGGTACAATTATACAGACGCTTCACCTTCACGTCTTTTGTAAACATCAACATCAACAACAAGGTGGCTTTGTATGCAAGTATCAATAATGTTGCCAGCGTCTGAGCCTTAACCCCTGTTGAGTCTTCTGGAAGAGACTCTGCCTTCTCAGCAGGACCTGAAGCTGAACCACCAGTGAGCTCGTCCCATAGTCCTTTCTTAGAAGCAGGATTTAGTCTGGTTCTGGGTAACAACCAATGCAATACAAAAGAATTAATCTCGCACAGAATTCAGTGCAGACTACCGCGCGGCGTCATAGTGTTTCCTCACGATGCTTACTCAATACAATACAATACAATATAGTATCTCTACTAAAGTATGTGCATCTCTACCAAGTAGATCATCATCTATCATGGTGTCCCCAGTAGAGGTACTAGAGCACAACTATTCTCGTTCATCGAAGAATCAAGATGCTTCAATAACGTGCCAGTAAGCGTGAGATAAGGCAAATAGAAAGACGACCAACATTATGGGGTTCTTAATGCTCGCCTTGTCGGTACTGTACGCGTCGTCGCTCAACTGCAATCCCCCGGTTTCGATCAAGGGCATAAACAGCAGGAACATCATGTTCATCGCCAGAAGAGTTAGAAGAAACCTGCTTGTAGCGTATGTCATGCGTAAGTGATTCTGTTGTAAGTGATTCATTCAATCTGGGAACGCATCTCACTTTTTTTGGGGCCTGGGTCTACAGTTTCCCGCTATAGTTCCACTCAATCACCCCGCGGAAAGCCTGAAGCACAACGGCCAGGCGCTACGACTACGCAAACGATGAAGCACAACGGCCATCGCCGCAGAAAAGCTAGAGCCCAAGCCCCACGGGCATATTAGTCGACGGCTCATAAGTAGAAAACATAGGAGAAGCTTTCGCCTGAAATAGAAAACGTCTGCTATCTTAGGTTTGATCAGTTGCTCACTTCCCTAGAATTACTATACCTAGGAACAATACCAAAAGTCATAAGAGAAAGACCAGATAAATGAAGAAAAGCACTGGTCCTCCCGAAGCCTCTGTCATTTTTTCGTATATCGTTGGTGCAGTTATCGACCCTATTCTTCCACACGACAGGCAAACTGCTGTCCCCGTTGCACGAATGTGGGTTGGGTAGTTTTCTTAGAGGTATATACAGAAACGTATGTCGAAGATGAACTCATCTATTATCTTCAAAGAACTTAGTAGAACTCATTTACAGCTTCTTTGTGTCACTACTCATATACAGCTTCTTAGTAGAACTCATTTTGATCTTTTACATTTACAGCTTCTTTGTGTCACTACGGATATTATCCGATAAGGAAGATGATTCGTCTTCAGTTTTTCACGATTTACTATCAGCCATAACTTTCGATCACAAACAGGTACACCATGACGAAGCCAAGCGTGACCATGAACTTCTGACCGAAAAGCCCAAGTTCCATACAGATTTCTAAAAGGTGATCTCTAAAGGATGTTGAACCACTCTGCAGCAAAGATTGCTCCATTTCCTTTCTTTTCCTCTTTCTTCTTGTTGTGTCGTCTCTAGCACTACTGCCGCTACTTCCGCCATTCGAGTAGCGGGAGCTACTTCCACTAGTCACGGCTGATGCTGCGCCGACTTCCACAAAGCTTATCGGTTGAGCGGTAGGAAGAGTCGTAACGTAACTAGAAGCTCGAGCTGAAAGTGAGCTACGCGGCCTTGGTTCGGCTCTTCTGACGTGAGACCCCTGTTCTAGGAAACTGGGCTCATCATCCTGCTCTTCTTCTTGTTGATCCACTTCATTCTTCCTCACATTATGCCGATGTATCCTACTCTGCTCCTGAGAATCCACCGAGTCCTCTTCTACTTCATCATGGTCCGCATCTACTTCATCTAGTAGGTTCCCTTCTGTATTATCATCTTCTCCCTGAAGATGCGTCTGCTGTTTCGTCTTCCTCCTCCTTACAGTTATTACTGCAGAATGATCATGATCGTGCCTCTTCTCGTCATGTGGCTCGCCCTCGTCCACCACTGTGCCCTCTGAATCGCGGAGAAGCATAGTCGATCTCTTTTCCGTTTTTTCACCAGCACCACTACTAGGGATACTACTATCTGCGATGTCCGAGTCTGAATTTGCCTGCTCCTCAACAGATTCATCTGCTTCAACGTCTGTTCTGTTGTTCCCCCTCCTATCCTCTGCCTCGAATGAGCTCCCACCCGCCGGACTCTCTACCTTTATCTTCAACGTGCTTGATGTTCTTGCGTGTGACGTGGTCTTCACAGGAGTTACTACCTTGAGAGCGGGACCCAGCTTCGTACTAAAGATCACGAAATTCGACAAGTAAGCAGCTGTTAATTCATGTTCTTGCGCATCAACATCTTCGGCGTTTACCGGACTACGAGGACCATTTCTAAAACTATGTTTCTCTCCACGTCTGCTCGTTTCTCTTGAAGAAGAGGTACTCGACGCAGTACTATTTCTCCCCTGCTGATATGATGAACGTGAAGCATCGTCAAAATCCATATCTTCCTCTTCATCCGGACTCGCTGTTGACGCTGCGAAAGAAGCTATTGGTGCATCCCCACTCCGTAAAAGTGACGAAGATGCCTGCTCGCTCACCACTGTGATTTGGTACGTTAGATATTAATTTACGGAAGTAGATGTCATGTCATGTGTCTCCAATCTGGTTTTCCAAACCAGCGTTGAGACCAGGCCCCGAGGAAATTTCTTCCAAGAAGCGTACAGTAACGTACTAAGCCGTGAAGAGCAAGAACCAACGCTACAAGAAGAAAAAATCCGAGTAGAATATCTCCTATCCATATCAGAGTAGAAAAGATCCAGAAAAACACGTACCACAAAAAGTAACAAAGTACCTATCACACACAGTAGAACGAATCACTCCACCAGGGGCGTTCTTTTTCTACATGACGTCGAAATGACTTCTTACAATTCCATAACTCTGGCTTTGGTTTGCTGTTAGGCAAGGCCAGCAGGAAGAGCGATACCGAAAGTGTCCCGCCGACTAGCCATATCGCAATAGCCGGCTTTCGATAAAAACTCTGGCCAACGTAGAAAGCTATCAGGCCACCCACTATCTCCCACGCGCAGGCGAGAAGTAAGGATTAGAGCTCTCCCAAGTTGTTCATCAACGACCACTCCTCGTCGTCTGCAGATGATGGAGAAGGAAGCCCTCAAAAAGACCTGTGGAAGGAAATGCCTCAACGACATGCCCCAGCAGTCCCCTTGCATTGGGATGAGGCCGTTGACGCTGCGAAAGAAGCTACTGGTGCATCCCCACTCCGTAAAAGGGTTGAGCTTGAGGGACGATACATAGCTAGAAAGATGGGCCGTTAAGGGAACCCTAAGCCTTAAAAGGAATATGCTGGGCGAATTGTCAAAGTGTCCCCCATGTCCGCCAGGACTTGTGGAAAAGCGTACATTCCTCCGTAGAAGACGTTGTTATTAGAGGTAGCTTTTTGGTGCTCGCGGGGGACTTACCCCGCTTTTTAATTATGCCTTGCTTTCTCATCTCCCTTAGGGTTAGGAGAGGCATAAAAAGCGGTAAGAAAAGCATTCTCTCTCCCTTAGGATGATCTCCCTTAGCAGGATGAGAGAGGCATAAAAAGCGGTATTAAGAAAAGCACCACCTTAAACCTCCTACCCTTAATGTTACAGGTGAAGCAGCTCCAGCAAAGGAAGAACGTTGTCAGCAGGAAGGGAGGACCAAAGACTTGCCCTACTCGATTTGTCCACGTCTCCGAAGAGGCCTCGCGCGCGGAGAAAGGACGCGGCGTCAAGCTAGTTGCAGCGTCCTGTTTTTTGACAACGAGACTTCTCGATGATGGATCATCTGCTCCGTCTATTAGTAGAGCTAGTAGAAGTAGAAGTATAGCACCGTCTATTAGTAGAGCTAGTAGAAGTAGAGGTATAGCACCGTCTATTAGTAGAGCTAGTAGAAGTAGAGGTATAGCACCGTCTATTAGTAGAGCTAGTAGAAGTAGAGGTATAGCACCGTCTATTAGTAGAGCTAGTAGAAGTAGAGGTATAGCACTTATACTAGTAAACTATTCCATCCAGTCGTGTTATGGACAGTCCATCTAAGGAATGATGATTCCCTCCAAGGAAAATCACTAGAAGGGAATTATTCCCTCTAAGAGTCATTTGGTTGGATCTATGTACTTATTTGTATCGTTGTTGAGATGATTTCTCTACAGAACAAGACGACTTTCTCTATTCCAAGAAGATAACTTCTCGATCGAAGAGTCGATGTGGGAGTAGCACGTTAAGCAGTGGTTTGAAAAATTCTAAATAAATTCTCCAACATTGAAAGAAAAAAGAAACTTTGGGACTAAAATAAGCTCACAGCGTGAGTCCCTGTCCCTGTTGTCCTTGTTGCTAAGCTCCTTGAGATTATGATGATGACTCATTAGAACGTTGTACTCATACCAAGCTGCATAAGTCTATAGAAGTTGCTGCATTCGGTCCTGTGCCGATTACACCTGTGTCGGGCTGCTGATCCTTGGATGCCGTTCGTCCTCTTACTGATGTAACCTGGCCTACGACGTCCATCGCTACTTTTCGGCTCGGGGACGGTGGTCGCAGACGTATGGGTTGCCGCCACACAGATCTTGGATCTAGTTTGCATTAGAAGAAGCAAGACAAGCCGTAATAGACGTCCTCTTTCTACGTCAAGTCGCTAGACAAAAAATCTTACACCTAGTTGTACTAGTTGGTCTTGTGCTTACGGAGGAGCCGTCAAACACTGAGACTGAGTGAATGAATGAAGGAGTGTAAATATGAGTGTGCGCAACGAGAGGTGATGTAGATGTTTCAAAGGTGGCAGAAGACTTAGACCGAGCAAAAAAGTGTGGTAAGCTACGTAGTGGTTTCAAAGGTTTGTAAGGCATTTGTCCTTCAATCATCAATCTATGTTTTATCCTGATCGATCTAAGTGGCCTTAATCTTCTGGTGTTTTCACGTCTTGTGGCGCAAAGTCGTCTGGGTAAAAGCCAAACTTCTCCTCTATAAGAGCCACACCTTCCCCCCGGCCGAAGAAGCATCCGCACTTTGTCGCTCGTGACCGGAAATTTTCACCACGAACCCACTCCAGAACTTCTATAGCCTCCTGGATCTTCTCTTGCGAGTACAACCAAGCCGGAGACTCGTGGAGTACGAACATTCCGTAAATTCCGAACATCATGCTAGGGATCGAACCCATTACGATTAACCACCTGTGAGAATAATGTTTGAGAAGTTTTCATTAAGACAATCAGCGTCGCGTTTTCCAAGATTAATTCATGAATACCTTTGATTTAACGGTAATTTACGATAGGTATTTTGTAAGTACGTCCGTTCTGCCTTACAAGAATCTATCACGTTTGTGATTACATTAAACAACATGTAAGTTGTCCTTGTCCTCAGAGAGATAAAATATTACCACCTCAGGTCCTGCTCCGATCGAGATCTTACAAAAAGAAACTAAGACAACTCTTAAAGAAAGTCTTAAATCAACTCAGAATCAAAATCAAACTCTCAAAGAACAAAAAGTATTTCGTTGTATTACCTCCAATCAAGATCCTTCATATCGACATCATCATAGCAGATCAACAGCACCGCAAACATTTCCCCCAATACAAAATAAAGCGTTCCTGCAAGCGACGAGGCGATAAGCCGGAAATGTGCTGGGGAATAAGCTTAGAAGGTCCTGCTTACACCGTAGGTAGCTACTTGCAAGGAAGATCCAAGAAGGGTCTTGTGAATGTGAACAAAAATATTATCAAGATTGGTACACATGCACATCAGAGACTGACGGCATCGACAAACTTTCTTTCAGATACAGATACCACTCTGTACTGTATAATCTTACCTTTCTTTCAGATACAGGTACCACTCTACTGTATAATCTTAAGTACCCACAGTACCCACAAAGAACGAACGTGATTCTTATTGTTGAGAATATTAAGGTCGACACCAAAAATAGTGAAAGAGCCAGTCTTAAGTTTCATTCGCTAAAGCGAGTCCCGCTGGTTGTCCGACGCCGAATGCCACACCAACCCCAAAACGCACTACACTCAAGGACGTGAAGTCCCAGGATGCCACGGACAGGATCGAAAATATGACCACGAAAATTAGAAAATGAAGAGTTCTCCACCAATTTGGGCAAGTAGCTAAGAACGGTATTGATTCTAAGACGTTGTTGAGAATAGAAACAAAGAGTAAGAACATATTCTGCTTATATGCAGAGTAACGCATGATACATCAATTATTGTAGTATCTAGCTCGTAGAAGCATGATATTGATAGATCGCCAGCCTTAAAAGGATGTAGGATAAAAGGGTCACGCTGCGACGACCTGTGGAAGATTGGGTGGAAGTGGACGTGGACGAATGACCGAGATACAAAATTTTGCAGATTGATATGTGAAGCTGAAGTCCTCAGACCTGTGGAAGATTGGGTGGAAGTGGACGTGGACGAATGACCGAGATACAAAATTTTGCAGATTGATATGTGAAGCTGAAGTCCTCAGACCTGTGGAAGATTGGGTGGAAGTGGACGTGGACGAATGACCGAGATACAAAATTTTGCAGATTGATATGTGAAGCTGAAGTCCTCACTTGGTGTTCTATGAATATGATCAATATCCATAATCACATCAATCATGCACAAGAATAGGAAGTCCTCCAAGTCGGTCTCCTATTCTAGAAACGACCACCTTAAAGCAGTCTGGTCTCCACCTACGTTAAACGAAAGTGTCTGGCTCTGGTACCGGTATTCTTTTCGACCCCATCTCGTCGATCTTCATTGGGATAGAAAAAATTTTTCTAGTACCAATCGCATCTCCAAGTGTTCCACTTAGGAGATTTCCAAAAAAGACGCCGATAAAAACGACGCCTACAATCGCGCCCCGCTCAAAAGCCGAAAAATTCCATTCTTCGGTGACTGCTCGAACTAGGGAACCCGGAATTAGACGAGACAGAGGACGAGGAGAGGATGCATGTAAAAATATGCAGTTTTAGTATTAAAGTCACCATAGAGACATGTCACCTGTAGGAGCTTCTCCGGGAAAGATGATAGACATAATCTTAATAACAGCATAATCTTAATCATTCATTCTACATCTTATTTAGCAAGTAGTTTGGAGCAGAAGTAAATATGCAAGTATCTAAATCTCCATCTAAAAAATGCAACAAGTACTAGTACGTTCACGTTGACTGTAACCCCATAAAAGAAGAAGTAGTTCTGCACCGTCTGCAGCCCATATCCCGTTAGCGCAATGGGATACCTTCCATTGTCCATAGCCGATTCCCCAAAGTTCTAACCAGTCCTGCACCTCCATCTCCTCGGTGCCAGGTAGCATGAGCGCTGAACTTTTCGTAGCACTCCCTTTTCCAGAACCAGGAGGCGTCGGTGCTGGTGCAGCAGACCCGTCGATCGTGCTTCCGACCGTCTTGTCGATCCCACCACGAGCGGACCCCCCGCTTCGCGAACTCATTTTGCTGGGCTGTCTCTTTGTAAAGCACTTACGAGGTAAACATGTTGATCATTGATGAAGTGGTGCAAATTTTCACTTGGTCACGAATGAAGTAGATATTGTAAATCTTCAGGGACCAGTTTTCAGTGTCAGCAAATTGTTGACACTCACTGAAATTACTTTATCAATTCATGTTGAGCAATCGAGCCCCTCCCCACCACGGCTCAGATAATACTCCCGTCCTCACGGCTCAGATAATACTCGATAGACTAATCACAGTTCTGTCCGGAATTATTGCTGTTTTTGCAGTAGATTTGAGGACGAAGATCTCTTTCCGTCACGATAAACGAGCCCTATTTACGAATACTTTTCAAATATTTGCCGGAGTTGTCCGAGTTTTCCTCAATTTTGCGTAGTCGAGATTGTCTTTCCTAATCCTTTGATTCGCTCGATCAGTCTCGAAAAGTTGAACATGCAAGACGTAGTACCTCAATCTTGAAAGAAGCATTTCTATCGCCCTAAAAACCGAAGACAATCCGAAACACCCGATGTTTTTTATTGGCGGATATAAACGAACCGAAACACCCGATGTCTTTTATTGGCGGATAAACGAAAACTCATTGACGACGATGAAACACAAAGACAGACGACTCTTCTCGCTGACTCGTGCTACTTGTACACGATGATGACGACCGACTGAAGTAGACCTCCGCTTCTGTGTCCGAAGTGGCAACTGATCGCGGGCAAAGACACAATCACTGTCAATGACACAGTCACAGAGCCCATCTGTGTGCTGGAAGCCAATCCAACTTTCAACCATGCAGCAAGCAGATAGATGCATCAATCTGCTTCCAGGAGGTGTTTGTTCTTTAGCTCTATCTTCACGTCTACTGCTTCAATAATTGTGCATTCAGTTCAAACCAATGCTTTAGAAAGAAAGCTCTCGCGCAAGTGCAATGCTCAGCAACATTCATAATCCTTTTTTACCGATGAGAATAAATCTATAGCTATACATGCAAGGAGTCGTTGTAGAACTACTGTCAATATCTCTTATATATAATCTATTGATCGAATTTTGGATGGTTCTTCGCAAAGACTAGAACATCTCAAACTAAAGACATCAACCGACGACATCATGAACCACAAGCTCTACCTACCCTACACAGACAGCAAGGGTACTTCGATCTTTCCATCCGTTCGGATCGATTCTTCACCCATACATCTCCCGCTCCGACGAAACATTCACGTATTCGCAGCTTTCGTCGCAGCTGGTTTCGGTTCTTTAGGTGGCTGTGGCACCATTTCCAGCTTTATCACGCCCTCTGCATCGGGCCGTTGCGGGTCCCATTCTAAGCCTGCTACAACCAACATGCGCCGTGGAGTTTGGGGTTTCTCGACCCTAGGATTCGCGGAGTCGTTCTCTAACTTAGAGGCAGCGACTTTACGTGTAAAAGCTGCTGCCTCCCTCGCCTTATCCAGCTCCTGCTCCCGTAGCACGCGACGCTTGAGTTAGAAACAGAGAGTCGATGTTTCTAGAACTCTTCTATCAAGCTCCTGTAACTCAGCACATTAAATCGTCAGTCATCAGACTCTTTAAGAACAAATTGATCATCATAAACATAAAGGGAACATCAAGTCTAAGGTTTTGCTACGAGAAAGGGAACACAAAATCTAGCTACTTCTAGTACTGGTATTAAATTCATCATGACGAGGGCCATAATCAGAAGCGCTCTTTGGAGACACGCCTGCTAACTTCCGCTTATCCCATGGCTCGGGTGGTCGGATATCAATCGTATCTACTGGCCTCCTTGGGGTTCGAAGTCTTCTTCTAACCAAAGGTGAAGATGAAGGGGCATCAGACGACGTCGTCATAACTGTAGTTCTTGTAATAGACTGCGCATCAGAAGTACCTTTACCAGAAGGCGACGTGTCAGCAGTCTTCGCGGAATCTTCTCGTTGTTCATCTGGTAGATGAGCAGCTCTTTGAGATGGCAGTTGTCCCGAAGATTGCTCTTGCCGCTCTCTCGACGTTGAAACACCTCTCCTCGGAGTTTGAGACGTTCCTCTCGGAGTTTGCGGCATCCCTCGTGGACTCCCGACGGCTCCAGCACGCGGACTTGCCACCACAGTTCCAGCACGCGGACTTGCCACCACAGTTCCAGCACGCGGACTTGCCACCACAGTTCCAGCACGCGGACTTGCCAGCGCTCCGTTTCCACCTCGTGGTGTCTGCGGCAAAGAGTACAACTTCGCATACTCAGCTGCGTTTTTTCGTTCCCTTTCTAGCTGTGGTTTTTCCGCAGTTGGCGCGTAGCCACCTCCCCGATTGAGCACGTGCTTGGAACCGTCAGCCAGGGTACCCGCAAGTACGCCACCACTGGTTCCCGGGTGAGCAACCATGCGTGGCGCAACGGCATTCACCGTCCATCGCGGCCGCAGTCTCAGCTCACTTTCACGCCGCGCCGAAAGCAAGGCCTCCTGCTCGGTGTCTCTCAGGTGATTCATCTCTTCCAACTGAACACCGAGTCTCGCCATTTGTGCGGCTTTTTTCTCATGGTACTCCTTGCTTGCGACCAACGTTTGGGCAGTGCTGTACTTCCGACGCCGCTCTTGCCGGTCCCGCGGACTCAGAAAGGGCGCGGACAAAGAGGCAGCTAAAGTGTGGCGCGTCTGCACATCGATGATGCTTGCGCGTGGAGCTGGAGGCAGCCAAGGCAACGTCACTTCTTCTTTCGGGGTCTTCGCATTATTAGCATTCACAGGACTTCCACCAGCTGTAGTCCTCGTCGTCGGAGAAGAGCCACGTCGGCCGCGCGGAGAGGAACTACGACTGACGTGTGTGCGCGGCATCCCTCCTCCAAGAACTTCTTTATTTGGAGGTGCCATCGGTGTTGCCACACGACCGTTTTTGAGTCCAGTAGGACTCGCCAGAGACAACTCACGTCCTCTGACAGACGCTTCCTCGGTTGTATCTCCTACAAGGACAGTTGTCGACGTTTTTAGATTGGTTGAACTCTGTCCAGAAACAACGACAGCAGGTGCCGTCGTCAATGAGCTCTCAGCTTGTCGTAGCTTCGTTTTGCTCTCAGGCTCCTCGACTTGGGCTGCGACGTCCCCTGTTTGCTCCACTACAGTCGTGTCTTCGTAAGCAGGTCCCTCTGGTGCTGGGGGTGCGTCGGTAGATCCCTCACCCAGTGGGACGACGGGATCAACGCTATGGTTGTCGGGCCTCGTCTCGGGTGTCCCCTCGATTATCTCAACTTGTGGCTCCGTTGCTACCTGTTGTCCAACAAGTATAAACTAGTATACCTTCGATAGAATTCCTAGTCATAATACATTCACATTATACTAGAGCCATTATATTACTTAGTGACCTAACATTATAATCGCACAACACGACTACATCTTGACAAATACGCATATGACATTACTGTGTGGTACCTGAAAAGTGTTCGAGCCATCGCCGGTGCTTCCACTTGAAGGAAAAAAATGATCATTCAGGACATGCGTTGATGGTACAGCTGGCGCCGTCGCAGGTCTTGCCAACTCTTTGCTAGCCCCAGTCTCCTCGCCATCTTCGACGCCCTCTCCCAAAATAGAGGATATAGAGGACGTTTTTACTGGTTGCGGAGTCGTAGGTCTTTTTGACCGAGCCACAAACCGGTTCTCTTCACGCGACCACGAATATGTAATCTCATCTTCCTCGTCCTGCCGAGAAACGGGTGTTTCTCCGGTTCCCTGTTGATGTTGCCCCAACAAATGTAGGCCACTGGAATAACCTTGTACATCTGGTGCTGGTGCTGTCACAGCATGCCCCTGGATGGTGGGGTTAGTAGCTGCGCCGGACGTAGCAGGTTCGGTGTTCGAGTTGACAGATGGCGCTGCAGCCGTCCCGCCAGTCGCGGGCACGACAAGCGTTGTTGGGTCATCATTTTGATCATTTGTTTCTGGAACAGCATCAACACTATTACGGCCCTGTTCAGTGACCTCACCTGCGGCGTCGACGTCCGCTCGTTCTTGCACGCGGTCAGTGGCCCTAGCACTCTCGACCTTAGTAGAGGTACTATCGTCAGGCTTCTGCTCCTCTATCGTGCTGTCCTTTGCCCCTCCATTAACTAAAGCTCCTCCGTCAGCGCTTTTCTCTTCTTTCTCATCGCTGGCAATCGCACTTGTAGCAACCTCGTCGTTTGATGCCAGCTCGACGTTAATGTCCTCGTCAACCTCAGAAAGGACGAAATCTTGCTCCACTGCAGGTGCACCGGTGCTCTCTGGGTCGTCCCGCTCGTCCTCCCTGCCGCCGCCTCCTGCACCAGCATCCAGAGAACGCTCATGAACAACACGACCCTGCTCCATTTTTCTAGTAAGTATACAACTTCGATTCCTCGTCACAGTCACAGTTATGAAGCATAATTTTTCTCCCTTTTTTTACAATAAAGAAGTAGTAGTGAAGATTAGTGAGGAATTCACAAAGCTTAGAAGATGAAAAGTAGCTAGTGGTAGAATTTCGGAGAAGACATTAATCTAATTTTCAACGACTCGAATAAAGGTGAGCAAAGTGATTATGATGATTTCGAACAACAAGTCAGTCGTTCTTATTCAATTGATTCGATCTATAATGGGGCGCTTGGGGTAAACATAAATCAACTTGAGATCAATGGCATAATAATCCAGTCTAAACCAAAAAAAAGAAGAATTGAATGTTTGAAAAAGGAATTGCTTGGACAGTAAAATACTGCATCTTCAGACGTGTAGTCAAGTTTGATGAAATCAAGTTTGATGACTAATCGTCCATGCTTGGGGAAGTGACCCATCAACGTCGTGTACGTGGTCTTCAACAGATAATGATTTCCGTGTGAGTCCCTCAATACAGACTCGTAAAGTTCGTAAGTACCTTAAAGTCTCTTGACAGAATCTTTCCCTCATACACAGATCGTTGGGGTGATTACGAAAACGTGCGTTGAAAACATTCTGGATGCATGCTCGTCTCTTTTTTCATGCACGGCGAGGCAAGGAGAAGGTCCTTCTCAGAAGCAGGACACGTTATTGATATTGAGTAGACGTCTCTCAACTATTGATACAAAATCTTCTGCACGCACGACATTCTCAACAGATTCTCGAGTTTTTTTCCTCTGAGTTTGAGGAAACAGTTTTGCAATGCCTTATGAAGATCACATTAAGAGATGAATCTCAAAACTGAACATGTGCTGATGGATGTCATGCCATGAACATGATACCTCGTTTTACGTCCTGACTAACGTCTTTGAGGCCTTTCAACCTTTTTTCACCAATATCTATTCTTTTTTTCAACAATATCAATATCATTTCATCGAAGGTCAATAGTATGGTTTCCAACTCATAGCTGTCTCTCTTGTTCGATCCTTCGTCGTTTCTCAGCTCGCATTGCTGCAGCCTTAGCCCTGTTCTCCTCAATCCGTTGGCGTTGCTCGTCAGTTAATTGCGGAACTTCTGGTCCTCCCGCAACATTATTGCTGCTTGTCGACGAAGAAGCTGCGGTCGTAGAGGACGATGAGGCACCTTTCTTCTGTTGCTCCATCTGTTTTAAACGTCGAGCCTCCAAAAACTTTGCTCGCTTTGCGGCTATGCAAGCTCTCTGCTCTTCCGTCAGCTCGGACGAAGATGCTGATGCTGCATTGGCACCATTACCGGTGGGGGCATTAGACGGCAAGGAAGTGGATCTTCACAAGCAAAAATTCATAATCGTCCTGACGACCTTCACTTGAGTGGTATCTTAGCACTTTGTCTCTTCGCGATTGTGTTCTTAACTGAGAGAGCTCGTAAACGGGTTCTCTGTCAGGAGTTCTCAACGGGATTTCGCGACTTGTGACATACTACTTCAACATACAGGATTACTTACAACATAGTAAACAACCCACAAGAACGAAAACAACTAGCCATAATTCCTGAGTTCTCCTGTTGTGCACCTTGCTGCAAAGCAGCGTTTGCTCGTCTCGCGGCCATGGCTTTCTGGAGTGCTTCCTTCTGAGCAGCTTTTGCCGCTTCCTCCGCTGCATTTTGTCTTGCCCTCTCACCCTCCTCTTCACCTGCACCCCATAGCATCGGATCATCTTCCATTACCTTCTCGATGTCTCGCGACGTAGTCGAAGATGTGGCTGGAAATGGAGATGGAATGTGGGATATAATTGTAAATGAAGAAGAGGATGTTGGGGAAGCTTGTTCTCCTAGTCCTAAACCTTGTGAAACAACAAGATAATACCAGAAGTTTGATATAAGTCGATCACATCATGACTGGTTCTTGTTCTCAAGAAGTGAGTTACCAAATGAATACCATTATTCGTTTCGCCTTCCGGTTTCGCATATTCGATCCGCCCTCGGCTATTAGAGGTGGTCTAAGGTGTTTTTATTGTTCAGATTCGATTACAGGAAACGGAAAGATGAAGACGGAAACATAAGAAATTTATTACAGAGTTGTGTCGTAGGCAGATAGCAGCTATTACCTATAGTATGATCTTTCTAAATGTAAACCTTCCATGAAACAAATCCAAATTCAAATGAATGACCAAAATCTACATCCTTAAGTTTGCTAGCTGCAAGGATCTGCGCGACTTCGTTCTCCGGTAATCCACCTGACATGCCACCCTTTAAATAAAACTCAGGCGCACTCCAGTCGCGATGTTTGTACTGGCATCGAAGGTTCAAACCCAAAGCCTGAGAATGAGATTTCTTGTCATGGGAAAGAAAAATAACGGATTAAGCGTGAGATAAGTGCCAGATCGGTTAAAGGATGAAGGAGAGAGAGAGATAAAGAATAGATTTCAACAAGAATGATAATCTTCAAACGATGAAAACAGAAGTAGTACAACACCACTTGTTGCCTACCTCTAAATATTAGGGTTTTTTACGGGTCGACAGTGGAAAAGCCCAAGCCCAACAAGCTAGTTCCATCAGGACAAGCAGAAAAGCAGTACCTTTGGTGGCGGCTCCATTCTCTTTCCCGTGGCGTCGCTTTCATCCACCGATTTTTTGAGCAGAATATTCTCCGCATGCCTGATAAAATCGTCTAGATGTAATCCTTGTATGGAAGTTTGTACTCTTTCTTCCTCTTTTTTATCCTGCTAATGAAACGTTTTGAAGCAGATAAATATGGATGGATCCACAGAGCAAAAAAGAGCAAGGTAGAATCGATGCAGCAGGAAGAAAAAATTACAGGAGATCCATAATTTGATGACATCTCTTTGCGAAATCCCGAAAATAACCCAGAATCGCATCCAGGTCCTCGCAAAAATGAAAGTAGGGGTCGTCGGATGAAAAACAATTATAACTATGGGTGGGTGGAAAACATATTATAACGAACGACAATAACAATAACAATGGGTGTTTTGGGGAGCAGTAAAAGATGATTAAAAGAACGACAATAACAAACTATGGGTGGGGAGCAGTAAAAGATGATTACAGCTTCCATAAATCAAGAACGATCACGGTTCCCTTAGACTCTAAAGAAAGCTGCCATGAAAATGAGAAAGACAAGGTAATCAAACAACCTTTCTTTCGAGGACACATAAATGACACGACAAAATGAAAATTTTTTAATGATGACAGAAGAAGATTATGAAGAATTATCTTGCTGCAGCCATACTATTCATGTCCACGGCCTTTGAGCTTCAGATTCTCAGTCTCTGGCCGAATGGACCATATTCCCACCTGCGGATCTAGCAATCGGCTTTTTGTTAACTTCGGGATGTTGGTCTTTCTTCTCTTAGAGCATGGGGTTGTCCCAAGGGGAAGGGGTAGTACGTCTGGTTCTGTCTTTCATCTAGTATTCTTGGATATTCATCGAACAGCTCCAGTTGTGTCCCTCACCTGTTACAGTTCCAGTTGTGTCCCTCACCTAACAGTTCCAAGTCCACAGATATTCTTCTTCATCTACGACTAGCAGACTATGCTTTTACTACATGCCATGTCATGTGTCCCATGTGTGATCTACCAAATCACTTACTATGCTTTTACTAGCACTATGCAATTTTTTACAAGCACTCAATCGAAGTTACGATCCGGCCTTAATCTTCTCCTTTTTTTCATTCTTCTGCTGCAGTGCCGCGCCTTCAGCGTCGTCGGCATCGAGTTTCTGTGCTTCAGCATCCTCGTTTCCATGATCCCTCTCTATGTTACTGTTGCCCGCACCACTGTCCAGGAAACTCATGTCCTGGCCAGGACCCGAGTAAGAGGCCATTTTCTTGCCTGACTTTGTAGAATGATAATAACGTAAGTTCGACCGGCTTCTACAGGAAAAAAACAAAAAATTCAGATATGAGTGCTTCTTTTTAGTAGTTTGCTGTGGTAACTTCTTCTACATCTACATGTGCATTGGAAATGAGATGTTTCACAAGTATCCATATTTGTTGAAGATGCATAGGCCACCACAGCACTCCTTGACATCGTACGATTCGAGAACAAGGCCTTTTGCCTTTCGCAAATTTTCGTTTGTTATTGTTTTACCAACTTCCGAGCAGATAAAAGAGATTTGAACACAGGTGTGGCTTGCAGCCAAGCAACATCAACGAAGTGCGTTTATTGTTGCGAGTGTGACTTCCGTATGTGTCTTGGAGTGTTGTCCTTCGATTCACCATGGGAATAGGAAATTGACATGTTTGAGGATAGGTTTTGACTTCCTTGAGTGTGAAACTTTCTTTCTTAGGTCGCTCTTGTTCTGGAGGGGCACATAGCAGAACTGTTGGGGCTACAAGTACAGCTACTCAGGCTAAATATCTGACTAGATCGCGGCAGTGTTTTTCGTAATTTTCATGAACCCTTTTTTGTCCATCACATACCTCGATCTATCAGAGCATGTAACACTATCTGCGTGCTTCGCCTTGGAGGGGTACTTCTTCCGCCCAACACGCAAATCGGGTAGGTACTGCTCCGCCTCAGCTTTCTTACGTTTCTCTTTCCTCTTCTCACTTGTACGAGGCTCGGACCATTGAGCTGTCAAAGTCAAATCCTTGCTAAACAAGGGACTCGATGTAGAAGTTGACTTGATGTCTAGTAGTTGCGAGCAGGAATATGTAGACGAAGAGATTGATTTATTTTGTTCCCCGACAGACGATTCTACTATGTGTTTGGTTGAGGAGGAAGACGTAGACCACGAAGAGTTCACGTTTATCCTCTCTCGAAAATCCTCGACTTCTTCCCTCGTAGAAGAGTGGAAGGTGAGAAAGGCGTACCCCTTGCTGCAAGCAGTCGTCTCACAAGTCCTATCCCGCACCACACGCAATTCGAACAAATCTTGCCAGGAGCAAGGAGCAGTTCTGCTAGAAGTTTGATCTTCTTCTTGAGGTTGAGAGGCACAAGCAGACGATCTTACTTCACTTGTAACACCTCGTTCTTGAGGATCCGGAGCCGAAGAAGAAGTGAACAAAGAGCCAGATGATGTGGTCCCTCTGATTGTTGTAACCCTGCAGCTGGTGTCTTCCGCCTCCTCGTCTTGGGCTCTTCGCTCTTTCTGCTCGTTCTGCTCAGTATGCGGCTCTACCACACTCTCGTGTACAACATGCTTGATGTCCTCTCCGCCAACTTGCTGATGTTGCCTGCCGCTTCTCCGTATTATCGGAGGACCTTGTAGTTTCTGCTTTTGGCCGCCCAGTCGCAGAAGTAGTTGTCCAATCTGTTCGTCAGAAAGAACAGACGAAGCCACCTGCGGGAGGCCGCTTACATGAAGACAATGAAACATTTTTCTGAAGGGGGAACATACACTTGTTTCATCGACATTGCTACTAGTACATTTCCTACAAGTACAACACCAGTATCAACTCTTCTCGAAACATCATCAGTATCTCAACAAGCGGATTATTTCGATGCTTATTCGCAGAAAATCGTTATTGCTTGATTGATGTACCCATTCACGGGGTATAGCATCTTTAATTATGATGTTTATTCGGAGAAATCCACTAGAACAAATACGACTTCCCGCCAAGAGTGAGGAATACCAAATTTATATCTTCTCAAACAAACAATCAAAAAAAAATTCCCGCCGATAGAACTTTTGCCTGAAGATAAGTCTGATCTGTGAGTAGAGTACTATAGTTTGTGGTGGAGCAGACCGATCTAGGGAAAAAATCTGTGAGTACTATGTATAATCTGGATCAGTGGTAACAGATGTTCAATCGATCTCATGATCCTGTGGTGAGGGTATGATCTATAGCAATTCTTCTTGAAGGATCATTCTCATGATCTTTCAAGATAACAGGATCAAGATCAAGGTCCTCGCATCAATATAGTCAGAACAGGAAGAAAAAGGAACTTCAACTTTCCGAAAGATCATCTCGCTAGGCCGTGAAGGCAATCCCCCGTAGCCAAGGATAACAAGTTCGAATAGCTCCTCTCCCGCAAAGTCGTGACTGCAACGAATGGGACTGGTTTTCAATTTCGTGCTCAGATTCAGATTCAGATGGGCTCCTGCCTCAGCCCTGCGCATTAAGCACCTGTGGGAAAACGAAAAGTTTGTCTGTTAGGATTAGGATTAGGAGTCTGTTCTTGATATTTCAGTATAGCGCTGGGAGGAAAAAGTTGGGGAGTATGCAGGATCAAAGACACAATAATCGCTTGTGGAGACACGGGGTTATTAAGCTTGAAACTTTTCAGAAAGTGACAGCTTCATGATGGAAATCGAACTACTGCGCTCTTGATGCATATGACAGAAGTACATACTAGTAGCGTAGTTGTCCAAGAAATAGTTGTGAGATATTATGGGGTAGAAGGATATGAGATATAAGTAGGTGTTCTAGGGATTGGGATACCGACACCCAGGCTGGGGACGTGAGAAGATTACCTCTACGGAGATAATCATGGATCGATATACTCGGTCGTGTGTAAAAACAATGACAACCTTGCTCTTGCAAGAGCAAGTCATGCTATGGAGTTACTTATCCACTCGGTCGAGTCACGTGCCTAGTTTGTAGGACCTCCAAAAGTAGCGCGATATCAGAAAGTTGTGATATATAACGTCTTGTGCTAGTGCACACAGCTGCATCGACGTAGAGGACGGCGAAATATAGTAAGTCGCCTAGAGTCACACTCATATGTTGAACTTTGCTAGCTGACGGTCGTGAAAGAAAAGTCCGTAAAACATTTTGTTAAATTCAAGTCGAAGACACGAAGGCACTGCAATCCTTTGAAGAGTCCTCAGCTGCCTTTTAGAGACCACGTTCTCGCTCCAAAACTGAGCGCACATCGTTCCACAGGCGTTTCTGCCACCGTACTAGAGCATCCGGAAGCTTGACGGAAGGATTAGATCAGGCCGCACTGTCATGTCATGGTACCTCTGTGCCCTACTATTGCGAGTAGTAAAGAGGTCTTAAATTAGCCTTCGTGTACCTTCCAGTTGAAAAAGCACGAATAGCCTATTCATGAACAAACATAAAGCGCAACCTACGAGGACATCGAATGATGTTGGTAGAGATGAAGGAGCCGTAAAAACGTCACAAACCGACTTCGCCACCCCTTTGAGGACTGCTTTTTTCCACCAAGGAATCTTATCGACGATCTCGTATCCGTACACCTGCTCGAGCTGTTTCAGTATCTCTTAGAATGCAAATTTTGGAAGTTGCCAAAGCATGACTGCATCCCACTCAAGAAGTGAAAGAGAACCAGGGAAGATGCAGCCTACGAGGACCTTGGAACCCACTCTGGAACCCACTCTGGCGATTGGCTTGATAACTGAATAAGCCAACGCTTTTCGTGCAGTATCAGTCGTGTCATGCAGTGTCATGCCATGTAGCCTCGACGAGGTCTTAATCTATATGCCACGGGTGAGGCATACTGGAGTGTGTAGCATTATTAAGTTTTAAGTGAGGCAAAGGCGACGCATTAAAGTTGTCCAAGGAGAGAGAGAAAGTCAGGAATGAAAGTCAGAGCCCCGTAAATTTCCTCTGCTTCTGCCCACCGATCAGGATGCATTTCGAACACAATTATGCGCGGCAATCCAAGTAACCCAAAACGATCCTTAGAGGACGACTAACACGAACAAGACCTTGCTCGTCTTCAGCTGAGGATAACTCGCTAAGAGAAATTTGATGATGACGACCACCTACTAGTACCAGGAGAATAGTAAGAGAGACTGAATGATTGATTGATTGATTTTTAAGAGAGACCTACATGACAGAAGAGCAAGCGCATAGACCTACAGTGTGTAAATGTTGTTCAACGACCCCAACCTTCTGCTTCCAAATATTGAACAGTGGTAGGAGCAGCTCTACTTTCCTCATAAGATCAAAATGCTCCACCATGTACCCTCTCAGCACTGCGCAGTCCGACCCGTCTTTTAGAGGTGCTAACAAAGACTTTGACGAAAACTGTGTGCTTGAGAGAAGTTACAAAACAAACGGTAACAAGAACACCTTTAGCCTAGTGCCCTTGATAGAAGTTCAAACTAAGTCCAGCTTCTTAATTCTAAGTCCAGTTTCTTAATTCTAAGTCCAGTTTCAGCAGATCGGTGCGCGTGATTCCGTGTTCTGTGAGGATGCTACTCAAAGATCGCGTCTCCACCGCCCGCCTCTGCAACAAATCCAGTGCGTTCTGCGTTAGAAACGGAGCGGCTTTCTTCTACCTAATTATCATGCAGTTCCATAATCATGTCCCACAATCATGATGCTATTCTATTCTGTGCACCCTTGATAGACATATTGCATCTACCTGCAGGATGATCAGTAATTATGACATTCAAAACGATAATCAAAATCATAATCAGTAATAATGATCCATCTGCTTCATCTACCCCAGTACAAGGGAACTGTTCTAACTACTTCGCCTACCTAAGTACACCAGGGCCACTAGGCCTCCTTTCTATAGTGCCAGTTTCTTCAAGTACTTCGAACTGGCTCAAATGTAACTAGGACTAGGTCTCGGCTAAAAAGAAGCTAGAAGTTGTTACGCAAGTTACTCTGGAGCATTTCCTATGCTAAAAAGAGGCTAGTTGTTACATAAATTACTCTGGAGTATTTCGAGTAGATATTCGGTAGGCTCATCGAGCGAACAGCAGCTGGCCGCGCGCTCTCCGACCCAGGTACAAGTAGCACAGTACGCCTTGCTGTGGATGCCGCAAGGTTTCGGATCCTTCCTTGCGTTGCGCAAATTGTATTAGATAACGAGAGTCTCCATCCACTACTCATTTCTATGAAGAAGAAGATGCTTTTACTTTCTAAGATGCTAGAACTAGAACTAGTAGCCTATTGAGATAACTCTTAATCACCGACCCTCCATTAAGAGGACTCGCAGAGGTCTATGGCAACTCACGAAGCTATTGCCGGAGGTATCTCCAGTCACGATATGTTGAATTATAACGTTTTGAAATTGAAGACGAGTGGTGGGTGCTATATTCAAAAAGAAAGTCTAGAAGAAGCAAGTAGTCGCTCTGTTGAGCTAGAGCATTTGTTCCGTAATCCTTGGCGCCTTTGACGGAGTAGAAGTATCTCTTCCCCGCTGAGCGTGGTTCTTTTGCGGAACCGTCTACATTTTCGTCTTAGAAAAGTACCACGCTGATGGCAAAAACAAAGCATAGCAAAAACAAAGCATAGCAACGATTTGATTGTTGCTGTTATCGCTGTGAAGGTAAAGAACAGACCAGCTCAACTTCAAGAAAAAATAAAATGCCCGAAGAACGAGTCAAGCGCGAGATAATAACTGCCAGAGTGACTGTCTGCTTGAGAATAAGAGGGAGAGTGAGAACTTTGTTTGAGTTACGTGAAGAGATCAGGCACAACAGACGTAAACCAGTCCGATACCCTAAGATGTGGAGTTTCTAGACGGTGACTGAACATTAGACTAAACAGATGCCCTAAAACTCTTTTTCTTCTTCTCTTTTCTTTGCCGCAGCATCCGCTTCGAGCCATGCACGAACTTCGTCCGTCTCCTCTACCTCATCCGTAACTTCTGGCGCCGTAATACAGTCGCTTCTCTCCTTCATAATGAACAAACGCAATGCAAACGCCCGCAAATAAATAATACAATTATTAATGGGCACGAACGATTATCATGCTCATCTTGTTCAGTATAGAACAAAAAGAGGTCTGCAATTATTGTACGTAGTGCTATACCTGTACTATGCCATGTGAAGCTGGCCACTTGTGATATAATCCTTGTGGAGCACAACCCTCTTGATCAAACGACCACCTTTGTGTATGATAGTGATCCTGTCCATTCCCTTGATCTCGTCCATTGAATTTTTTGCCTCTGTCTCACTTTTTGAAATTACAAATACCACACCAGATCTAGATCTCATCTGCGGCATAGATCATCTGTGGTATAGATCATCTCGACCTAGCACCCATGCGGCACCTGTGGTGCCCTTCTCTCTAGCAAGTAAAGTATCTGACATCCAATGGCATGTAAGAGTAGCCTTTTACGTGCTCCCATGTATAATGAAGAGAGGCTAGTATAAACTGAGGGCTATTCTAAACTTATGAGGTTTTTATTCGATGCATCGTTTCGGTTAGGTAGTTAGATTAGGTTAGGAGTTATTCATAGGCTAGGGTAGATTAGCTTAGGTTAGCGGTCAAATTATTCTACACATAACGGCACTGACTGCGTCGCATGCGTACCTGCCTGCAAGCCACTTTCGAAATTTTGGGGCGCTCATGTCCTCTGGCCATACCAGGCGCAAGTTATTCTCAACGCCCGGGCTATGTGGGCGCCAAGGACGCTCTGAGTCTGTCTTCCAGTATTGCTTAGAAATTTAGGAGATGAGGGTAGTAAGAGATGAGGGCAGTAAGTGTAACAGTAACACGCATAAGTAAGTAAGTGTCTAAGTGTAACACGCATGAAGATAATGAAAGTAAGCCGATCGATGTTCCGCATTCTGCTGCTGCTCCTGGTTCGAACGACAAAAAATCAGGTAACTTATTATCAACAGCAGACCTGTCTCAACATGTGCGCTTTTGTAAGAATGTACATGCGATGAAAGAAGATAGCAGCAGCCCCTATTTTCAAGCTCAGAGACGTCAAGTACGCTGCTTAGGCATAAGTTCTAAAACCCATGACTTGAGCTCCCGTTCCGCTAGGTCTTTGATTGTTCTCGCCTCGTCCTCCTGTGGCGCCACGCCGCTCACGATTGCTTGCATCTTCATGATTAGAGAGTAGAGACAATACGCACAAGTAATAGACGCGCGTCTGTCTTCAACAGCAGAGATGAAAATCGAAATGTTATCCAAAGAGTGTAAAGCATTGACTTGAGCAATATATCCTGATGAAAACAAAACGCACGCACTTATGCGTCCTCGTTGCTTCTGGCTTTCCTGCTCATAGACCTTGCTGGTGTAGAGACAAAGACAATAAGTAGGTAGGAGTCTAATACCCTTCGAACAAGGTTATAAATAAGTAGACACTTCAAAGCGTTCGTAACGTCAAGCGTGGGTGGACTGGCAGCTCAGCCAAGTTGTCTTCACATGCGTCAATGCTGATTCCGGTTGCTGACGGGTACCCTAAAAATTTGCAAAAAAGACATTAGAAAAAGAGAGGAAAAGCAAGAAATTAGTTTTCAAACAAAACGTAAAGGAACAGACATCCATATTTGTGGTGGGGCACCTAGCTAGAAAAAGAAGAAACAAAAGCCAGAAAAAGGAAAAGGAGATGGGTCGCGCTGTAGTCACAACGTCACAGGTAGACGAAGGCTTTTTTCCTTCACCAATAGCATCCCGACTTTTGTGACCCTCTATGACAACACTCGACTAGACCTACAACAATACGGATGAAACATCACTATCAACGACGCGGATGGCGTCAATAGTACTACGCATGTCAACAACACTCCATGGTACTACGCACATCAACAACATTCTACACTACCTCGTCTACATAGACAACATTCTAAGTAAATTACTTGTCTGAGCTCTTTCTGATATTTAGACTAAGCTCTTTCTGATATCTCGACTAAGCTCTTTCGTCCTGTGGTGGCCGTAACCGTAGATGTTCGCGTCGTTGTTTTTATATCTGTTTTAGACCTTCCACCATAGACATTCATCCTGAAGGGCATCCTGGACCATTTTCACACTGGCATCGCGACAGAAAACGGTAACGGTTATTAGTCATTTTAAAGTACTTGAAAACGTGTCAAGAGTGCTCTCTTCTGAGATGAGTTAGAAGAATTTATGGAATCCTTAAGTTTTGAAACTCTCCGCGTCTGTTAGAGGCATCGCGCGTCGCACCCCTGAGCCCAACCACCAGCACGCCCTCTTTATCCATAAACTTAAATGACGTACAACTGTACTCCTTAGCCGACCCTGTGCTTGAAGTAAGTTGTCTCTATGATTCAAAGGTAAGTGGCTAATAGGATCGCGATAGATCTAAGGGGGGCATCAAGTTGTTGTAGGTGTAGCCTTAAGTCTCCACTGTAGCAGCACTGTGCTAACGTATGGAAATAAGAAGTGCCGACTTCGACAAAGTCCACCTCTTTGCAATTCCCATTGAAGTGTTCCCGTACCAGCCAGAAGAGTTTGTTGACAAATATTAGAGGCTTCTGAGATCAAGTGGAGAATAGAACAAGAAGAACAAGCTAGAAATTCTCTCCTGTTGGGTTCTTATTAAGAGCAAAACAGAGAGAGAGATCAGGAGAAACTCCTAAGACAGAGCAAGCAAGTAAGTAGTAGAAACTTCAACTTTTACGAGGGCCAGCCAATCACTTATCAGAAACTTCTAAATCTACGTTCGTAAGCGACGTTCGCGATGTAGTGCTGCCATACTTAGAATATCATTTAATAGGATCTAATTATAGGATCATACGATGCCTCAGGCTCGCTCCTGCATCAATTGAGTTAAGGATCAAAGAGCCAAACAGCCTTTGTCTAAAATATGACTAAAAAGGGGCTTACATACTACCGACGAAAAATAAATGGCATCGCATAAGTACGATGGAGATCAACGACTAAAATGAAGCCCGCCTTAAGTATACATCCCACGCTGCTCCATCCTTGCCGTGCGTGTGCTTAGACCTTCCATTGTCTCCAACATGTAGGCTACATCTACTCTGACTTGTACTACTATGTTGGTTCAGAAATTACATAGACAGGACACATCCAAAGTCACCCCAGTATACCGGAAAGCGTGAGTGAGACAGAGACGCGTCCTATATTATAAGTATGCACTTGAGGAGGTTACGCGGAGCCTTAAGAGAGCTGTTGCAGACTTCCCGTGGGCAGCACTCGTAGTCCCGTGGTATATCTAGAGCGACCACAGCCTTGCCTGATGCGTTCGGGCGTATTCTTAGAGGGCCTCCAGTTTGTCTTCGTATTGATGACGTTAGTCGGTTCGGATTGGAGCCACGACTTCCCTGAGTCTCTTGTGTTCGTATTATCTACAAATATGGGCTCTTGACCTTGAGCTTCTTGAGGCTCAGGATGTGTAGATTATTAACGAGTCAGGCGTGAGATAAGTGCCAGAATAGTTGTAGACGAGAAAGCGATCTGTAGGTTGATTTGCTTACATGATTCGTCTGAGAGAATCAGAACAATAAGTAGGCTAATTGTATGCTGTAGACGATTGACTTGATAAATTAGATGGGTCGTTTGGAATAAAGCAAGGAAGTCCATCAAGTTGTAGATTATGTGTTGTAATTGGGAGCCAGCTACTCCACAGCAGTCGGAGAACAGCAGTCACAATAAGCCTCAAACATGGGAAGCGCACGCTCTCCATGGTAGCTGCTTCAACCCTGCACTTCGATTTAGAGCGAGTCTCATTTTACCAATGTTCCCAAGCAGTCCAAAGCTGTCTCCTTTTCATCATCATCATTATCATCACCATTATCATGATGCGTCTCTACTAGATTCCTGTCCTTCTTTTCACATGATGCATGTAATGGAAACATGACACCCACGCACAGAGAAATTAGAAAAAAATGTAAATCAGGTAACTACTATCGACGCCCTTAACTGCAGCTGTGCCGCTCTGGTCCGCTTGCGCAGCAGGAGATACTTCGCTCATATTCTTGATTCAAGCCGATCTTCGTTGGCCTGCAGTTGCTAATGCCACCTGCTAGGAACTTGTGTACTGCAGTTTCTCCCGTCGCCTGCTAGTCGCAAAGCGTGCTGTTGCTGGCGTCACCTGCTAGTCGCAAAACGTGTTGCTGGCGTCGCCTCCTACTCGTAGAACTTGCGAACGTGCGTTAGCCGATCAGAGCCAACTGCCAAGCAGAAGTTAGACCGTATGGCTCTGACTTTCCCTATTTTCAGTTCGATTCTCGTCCATTCGACAAGCACAGTACTCTGCTCCTGCTCCGCGGTCAACAGTGGCAGCCGTCTGCCTTCAGGTCATCACAGAGAAAATAAAGTCCTTCATCTTTCCTTGAGTGCAGAAGTCCAGAGAAGTTTATCACTTGAGTGTTTTAAATGGTGTTAATAGACCACTTGAAGCTCGCTATAAGTCAATAAAAACAATTACTCAGAACTACCCAGGATACATACTCACGACTCAAATTCAAACAGTAACTATTAATAAAGCAATCTACTAAAACTTACAACTCTACATTACTATCTAACGCAATCTACTCAAACGTAGTCAAAATTACTAAAACAAGCTACAGCTACTTAAAATTTTTCAAAATTTCTTGCGGATCTCAGCGCTAGACCTAGATCTAAGATCCAGCACGACCAGCAAGATCCAGTACAAGAACTTCTCAGATCCAGTGCAAGAACTCCCCAGATCCACCAGTAGTGTCTACTTCAAAGACCGACCAGTAGTGCCTACTTCTAACACCGACCAGTAGTGACTCTTGAAAGACAATCACAACAAGTGACCACCCCAATCACGTTGCTCTCTTTCCGCATGCTTTCTCCTCAGACACACAGCAGCAAAACCGCGTAAGAGTTGATCCTCGTTGAACTTGACAAAACTGACAACACTCGGTGACTCTACTCTCTTGTAGAATCAATCCCACATCATAGTGGAATACTAGTCGTTGCAATGTTTTCAGCGCTTCCCAAAGTCGTGACCCGGAGACATGCAAGATATCTCCCAGAGTCGTGACTGCAACGAAGGGATGTCTAGCACAGGGCACGAAGCTTTCAAGAGTATAATCAATATCTTCAATTATATCGCGTTGAAAGAACAGTCGGAAAAGTTTCTCTGTTGATATCATGGGTGGTAAAGGTTTCTCTCGAGATATGGTGCATGAAAAGATTACTTCCTCCACCAGTGGATACAAAGTTCCTTACTCTTCAACAATAAGGCAAATCTCTTCTCTGCTATTCTTATTACTTTCGCATAGATACATAGTTATTGTTCTTCAACCAGTGAGTCTCGTTCCGACTTCAGATGCCTCGTTCCTCGACTTACACGGACACGTCTCCTCCCCCTGCGGATTCTCTCGCTTTCGTTCTGACGAAGTAAAAGAAGGACCTCGGTGTTGATTTCTCCTGCATTAGAGCGAGCTTGTAGAAGGACACCTGCAGTTTACATCCACTACATGAAAATCGACTACAAATTCTGTTGTATACTAACAACTTTAGTACTAGCTGTTGGTTACTCGTATTTAATAGTTCTAGCTCCATCGTGGTGTACCATAATTTGTTATCCGTGATATTGTGCTGCTCCAGAATCCGTTGTAGCGAAACGCGCATAAGATTCCCTTCTACCCCGACACCACCCTCTTGCCAACTCTCTACGGTCACTGGAGTTACGATCTCTGGACAAAAGAGAGGTGGGTCATCCTCCACTTTTGGCAGTTTTGGCACTCCGCACGAGAGCGCTACTCCCGCATGATCTTGCCCTTTTGGCACTCCGGACGAGGGAGCTCTTCTGGCAAGGGGTAGACGAGTCTTTACCTCCACTTTTGGCACTTCTTCTGAAGAGCAGGGAGCAAGAGTTTCATCTAGTACCGCTGTTCCATCACGAGCATCTGTTGCCATTGTTGTTGACTGGTCCACAGCATCCGCATCTTCTTCTTGGGCGACGCAAGCAGAGACATTCGCCTCCATTAACTTCTTCAATTTAGAGCCCAAAATAATGAGGTTGAGGAGAGGAGAGGAGAGGACTAGACTTTTGCGATCAATTAAGGACATAGCATAGCCTTGCCAGTACTAGTATGATAGCCAAGACCACGAGGTAATGAATAATTCATGTCTCTGTATTATACTACATAAGTGTGTTTCTTCAGATTCCCACGAAGGAAACAGAAGAGCATACATTTTGAAGAAAGTGAAATATTTGGAGCCTTAATCAATTGTCTCTCTCTGAATTCCGCATTAGTACACTGTTTTTTCCTGCAGACACGAAGAACGCGCACTAGCATATGCGGCTCACCTCGATTGTGCTCTGTATTCTCAGACGACCTACCGTGTCCGGGCGAAGATGAACTGCTTCCACCACCTGACGAGCAGTAAGTGGAAGACGATCCTGAAGACGATCCTGTTGCGAGGACATCAACAAAGAATTTCGGTATGCGCGCAGTTATGAATGTCCCTCCTTCTTGCTGATGATTTCTCACGCCATGATCATGTTCTTGATCTTGGTCCGTCGAGACAGTAGACGTCACCGAACTGGGCGGGAACATCCGAGTCTGGTCTTCCCGATGACGACGAACAGAATCTCCTTCCTTCCATCCCGGGAAATCGAATGTAGGCTTTTTTCTTTGGGGAGGTGAGTACTCATATCCACTTCCATTCCCTTTTCGTAGGAATCTACTTCCCATCTCAGGTCGTTGTTCATACTCGACACTGCGGCCAACCTTGGCGTACTTGTCAAGAAAATCCATACTATTGCTCCGGGGGAAGAAGAACATTCCACCCATAGGTGAGTGTTCTTGTCTTTCGGCTTTCAGCGCACGAAAAAAAGCATAGTACGGAACCCACATGTAGATCCCAATGAACAACTTATCCGAAGAAGGCTCTGGCTGTGGTTGGACTTGGATCATTATAGGCGAACACGGTAAGATAAACGATTCCGTACTCGTCTCAAGAACTGTTTTTGTCATCGACGTTTGAGGCGCTTCCTTCGTTCCCTTTTTTGAGGGTTCATGACCATTCTCCTCAATTGAAGCCGCTATCTGCATCTCCGGGTCCGAGGCATTCTCGTGTGGGACGTTCTCCCTACCAAAAAAGAAATCAAACCTTTGACTGAGCCGCGCTCTTTCAGCCGTCTTCACTCCTTCTGTTGATGTCGAAAGTGCTTCCTCATGAAGATTTGTCCTATTCGTAGTCGTAGAACTATTTGTCGTACTAGTCGTAGAAGTGGGACTAATAGACAAGAACCTCAACCTTTTCAATGGATATTTCTCTATGTCAACGTAGACCGGCCAAAACTTAGTCCAAAACCAGCTTCGATCGATATTTTGAGCCTTTTTGTCTCTCTCCAATTGACGCCTTCTCTTAGAGGTTGCGACATTGCACTCCTCAGAACATCCTTGACTTCTTTCCTACTGGAGGAAAACAAGTTTAGGATGGTCTTGAGGGTTGTAACTCGGAAACACTTAATTTCTACATCATCGTCGCCAAAAGAATCTGCTGGCCTTCCATCTACTCGAATCTCAGCCGCAAAGCGTCCACTGGACGAAGCCGAAGACGTGTGGAATGCTGGAGCTGTGCCTAGTGAAATGGTGTTTGGGCTCTTGTTTTAAAGCTCAGCACTCAGTGGTCTCTGACTCTGAACGGAAGCGACCCCCTTCAAAGCCCTCCCCTTTCCCTTCGTTTTCCCCTGTTCTCTCAAGGGGTCGCCTCTTCGATCTCAGTGACCAACCCCAATGACCATTGAAAGCTGAGCCTTAATTGTTCTTTAGTAAAGAATTTTTAGTGCTCGAAGATGTAGATGTTGGTCCTCTACATTCGTCTTCCTCTCCTGCTGCTGCAGTGCTGCCTGTCTCGGAGAAGTGGAACAACTGGCTGTCTACTTGCTTATGTCTTTTGGCCATGTCTGCCACACTTCTGCATGCCGAGGCCGCTTCCCTGCCTCCCACACTGGTTAACAAAATCCGACGTTGCAGACTTAGGGGTAAACGAGCGCAAAAAGCAGGCACGTGTGGCTCACGGAGGAGCCGCCACTCACGTGCCCTTTTTTCGCGCAGAGTTGCTAAAGCATCTGTCAAGGGTCGGCTATCCGTGAGCAAAGACGGGACTTTCCCTTTTTCTGCTGCGGTACTTTCCTTTTCGCCTGCTTCCAAAGAAGGCACTTTCCCTTGTTCTGCTGTCGTACTTCCCTTTTCGCCTGCTTCCAAAGAAGGGGCTTTCCCTTCTGCTGTGGTAGTCTTGTCGTCATGACACGTTCTTGGCAGGCGTCCCACTTCTCCAATGTCGTGGCCTGTCTCATCTCGACTGTCATGGCCTCCTGCGCTGTTGTGTGAAAGAAGAGTCTCCTCTTCGGCTTCAGTACTCCCTTGTCTACCCGAGGGTTGTGTCCCTTGTTCACGTAGTTCAGAAGGTTCTGCAGCAGCTGCGCTTTTCGCTCGTGCCTTGCTTATGTTGTATGCCTCTTGGCGCAACGCCTTGATCGCATCTGGAATGCCAGACTTGCGACCGTCAACTACATGCGTCATGGCTACAAACAGCATGATGACCGCGAGCGCATGTCTTGCCCTCGTCGCGACCAAAGGCCGTCGAGGGGAGTTTGAGTCTCTTGATTTCTTCATTTTCAGCAAGGGGTTCGAATTCGATTTCTTCATTTACAGCAAATAAGGACTATTGACCACATAAACTTAGATACTGGTAAAGATTATCAACGATGTTGGTAAAGATTATCAACGATGTTGGTAAAGATTATCAACGATTAACGATGATGCTGATGGTAATTGCTTCGATGACGATGATTCAACAAAAATTCTGCTAATGGGTTCATGATTGTAGTATTCATCTGCAACTGCGACCAACATCAGGTTGCAGCAGCTGCCACCTTCTGACTAGTGCGACAGGTGAACAACAATATTTGACACAGCCATTATAGCATTTTGAGCGGACGTCTCCACGATCGCGTTCGCGGCCACCGCCACCACCGATGAAACCAATAATATACACACATACGCAAAACCTTTTTTCGCACGCTGCTTACAGAGATCTACAATTTACTAATTTTTTCTTGTCCGGCATCAGAAAGAGTCTACTTCGTCAACACGCTTCTCTAAGCGCGCATTAGAACGCAGGTAGAAGTCAACATCTTTTTTGTTTTCAATTTCGGCTTGCATCCTCTTTCGCTTTAGTATGTCGACTGATGTTTAGTTATAATGTACGTGTTTGTGAAGACCCTTCCAGTTCCAACCAGTATGCGTAAAGTTTCTTATGTGTGCGAAATTTTTACCATATTCGCATGCTCAACAGCTCAAACCAAGTGTTCACAAGTAACCATGCGAGTCGCTGCCTCAGAGCATGCGAGAGGTGAAAAATTATGGAAGGAAGGAAGATACGTAGATTTTTGCTTCGCAAACCAAACTGACAGACGAAGAGAACCAAATCAACTGTCAATTTCCTCACTAATGTAATCACAGTCATGATCTTCATAGGAATCTATTCAGCACTACAATTTCAAATCATATGAAGGCTCTACGTCGACATTCAAAAGAAAACAAGAAAGAACGTCACAAAAGCCTCTACGATGGATAATCCATCAAGCATTACTGGTCGTGGGCGACTCGAAGTTTCAAAATTCTATACATTCATAGATCTAGATCAGAGAAGCCTCAGCGTCAACAATCACCTAGACCTCCGTTAATTCGATGATGAGACTCTTGTCGGACTCGAGCATTTCCGATAAGTTCTGTCTTTCGCCATCGACGTGCTTGATAAGGAAGGTTTCGCCTCTGATGTTAGGTTGTCCCAAAGCAATCGGATCGCCATGGTACCAATTAGTGACCAAAAACTCCGCATTCGGCAAGAAAATTACCTCCGCGTCACCAGAAAACTCCGAAAAAGACTGCACGGAGCGAGCTTTGGTCGGGGTAGTCTGGTCTTCTCTTAGAGCAACAAGAGCTAAAGATGATACTTCACTAGTTCCTTCTAAGTAAGTAGTATGGGCAGCTTCTCCTTCTTCTCGGAGTTCTCAATGGAAAGAAATTATCACAAGTACGCAGAGCCCTATGATTGTACTTACTAATATGTATCATGTGCAATTTATCGTCGTTTCTCGTCTTAACATCAACATGTGTTCCTGTACGCAGTGTCCTCCTCTCTTCGTCTTAATCAGAAACACAGTCCCCTTCCTAGTCTTGCTAGCAAAGCTGGGCACATTATCGAGAGCCACAGTCCAAAGCGCGGTAGTGGAAACGAAACGAGGCCAAGTGAAACGCGTTCCCTTCTGGTACAGTTTCCGGTCGATCGTCGATGACGCAAGGAAGCACTCGGCGCCGGCATATGCAGGAAGCTTGTATTCCAGGACTTTGTACAACACAGCCGCAAAGTTCTTCAGGTTCGGCGTCATAGAAACTGGCGTCGTTGTTGGAGGAGTACTTGATGAAGAAGAAGTCACGAGTGTCGAACTTGATGTTGTCGTATTAGGTCTAGCATCTTGTGTCATCGCGGCAGTTACCAGGCTGTTGTTCAAGCTCTCGCTGAGTTTCGAATTAGCCGTGTACAAACAGACCGCCATTATTTCGAGAGGGGTAAGCGTGACTCTTCTCATCGTTCTTGGTGTAGTAGAAGTTGGGGAAGTTGTAGTCCTAGTTCCAGCTTGTGCACCTACTTGATCACGTTCTCCTTGTTCTTGTCCACTTTTCATATTTCTATCATCTACAGTCTTGTTGACGGATTCACTCAGCAGTACAAGAGAGTCGCATGTTCCGGATGCCACTCGGCGAATCGTATAGGCTTTTGCATGCCAGATTGCACGGGTCTTCGCTAACGCATCAAATATCTGATCCCGTGTGTCGGTAAATAACACTTGAAGCTGCTTGTTCTGATTCGAAGCCGCAGTAGACCCGGTGCCCTCGTCGACTCCACATAGCGCTTTCAATTCTGGAACGAGACCAAGAGACTTCTCCAGCTTCTTGACTTAGGGGTAGGGCTTTGGTGTTCGTTTGGACCGTTAAATATGCCCTTCTCTGAGAGAAGCAAGACTATAACGGTAACAGAAACACCAGAAGCCCGGCCTTAATTAACCACTCCAGTCGAACTTGCGCTTGAGGTGCCCTCATCTTCTCCAATAGCGAGTATAGTCGGGGCATTGACCACCTGTTCACTCCTCTCATTAAAGCTGCTCAGTCTGGCATTCAACGCCTCCAACTGCGCGAGGGCCAAGACGTCATGCTCAACCCGATTGCGGTCGATATCGGACATCTTCTCCGTATTTTCTAGGATTTGCAGAGGGTATGAAAGAGGCAGAGGGAATACGAATACCACAAAGAAATAAAAACAGGTGAAAGGAGTACGGGTGTAAAACAAAGTCAAAATAATCCTCAATGTCCTCACTCCAAGGTCTTTCTCTTCGTGCTTCGGAATTGGTTTTGGGACTGGTGCCGACAACGTAAGTAGTACCAGTTGTAGGGCTAGTAAGTAGTACAATGAAAATCTTCGCGAAACCAGCAAGAACAAAAGTCCCTTCATCATAAGAAACCGCAATCAAAGAGAGTCTTCGGATCTGTAATCAGCGGAGGCGGCGGTCCTAGGAATAAGACCTGAGCGGCTACGCGAGGATCAGCCTTTCTTGCATCCTCTAGTCGTCGCAGTTGAACCTCGGTCCTAGCATCTTCCTCTTGTAATTCCTCTGCAACAGCCGTACTTCTGTCAACTTCCACTGGCATTTGCACGACTCGCAGTTGTAAAGCTTCGACGATCCTTGGATTCTTCGCCCACTTTCCCCAAGTTTGACATGTCACACCACAAGCATCGGCGTCTCGCGAAAAAGCGTCACGCAGGAGTAGCCCTGGATCTTGTCTGGATCTTCCAGATGATGGTAGAATCACACCAGCAGATAAAGAACCAGTGCTGTTTGATGTCACCAGAGCTTCCACTTCTACTGAAGAAGCAACACAACACGCAGCAACCAAACCACGCAGTGCCTCGATGTAGCCGATATTGCCGAACTGGACTGCCTGAATCAGAGGTGTGGAGCCGAGGTCTGGACAAACTAGGGACCGTCCGAGCAGTGCTTCGGCAGAACTTAGTATCAAAGGAATGCCAGAATAGCGAGGTAGAATCAGCTCATGCGCAATCTCTTTCTCCTCACTGCTATACACGTACAAATCTTTGAACTGCTGAAGATTGGTCGAGGTTACAACGCCATCTCTTGAAGGTCCACTTGAAGTGGAGGTAGTAGTATTCGTACTAGATGAGGAGGCACCTGTAGTACCGCTACGAGTAGGAGCGGTAGAGCTAGTAGGACCTGAACTCTTCATCGTACTTGCTGCTCCTGCATTTGTCGCACCATTAGCAGCAGTACTCTGCTGCCGCGCTAGCAGCATTAACGGCTGTAACAAGGGATTTGCGAAGATTTCGCGGATGTCGACATCCCCACGGGCGTAGGCCAAAGCCCTATTGCCGATCTTATCAGTTACATACGTGTCCGCGCCTGCGACCAGGAGCATCCGCACGATCTCCGGCTTTCCCTGCATCACGGCAATATGAAGCGGGGTATACCCGTTGATGTCCTGGCTGTTCAGGTTCGCTCCCAGTCTTGCCAGTGTTTCGACTGCGTTTTTGCGTCCGTAGTAGCAGGCGATGTGGAGTGCCGTTGCGCTCGCGATAATCTGATTGTCGTCGTCCGTTCTTTGTTCCAGGACTATCGAACGTCCTGTCGTTTCGTCCAAGACGTTTTTGTAAGTCCCGTAGATAATCTCGATGCACTCGGCTCTATCCTGCTCCGCAGCAGCCATCAGAG
Source organism: Amoebophrya sp. A25 (assembly GCA_905178165.1). Classification (NCBI taxonomy): domain Eukaryota; class Dinophyceae; order Syndiniales; family Amoebophryaceae; genus Amoebophrya; species Amoebophrya sp. A25. The sequence continues at coordinate 238,595 of CAJINU010000008.1, read as the reverse complement.
CTGAAAAACCGTCGATTGCAGCTTTGGTCAGGACGAAATCGAGGGTCAGGTAGTTCAACAACAACTCGAGAACGAGAGCACTGCCATTCCGGCAAGCAGTGACAACGCTCGTCTCATCCATGTCTTCAGAGGAAGACCCGTAAATGTCGGCTCCATTCGCAATCAGTTCCTCAGCGCATTTCAGACCGCCCGCGCCCGTTCGATCTCTGCGGTGCGATCCTTCTGCGCGGCCCGTACCGCCCTTTCCCGTAGTAGACCCTTTGAAGCAACAGGCACGTAAGGGCGTATGATTGTTGTTGTTGCGGTGGTGGATGTTCGCGCCCCTGGCTATCAGATCTGCGACGATACAGGGATACCCGAGAAAGGCGGAAACACCCAAGCAGGTCGTGCCCTTCCAGTTGACGCCCTCTATATCCGCCTGCTCTTCGTCCAGAAGGTATAGAACGTGCGACGAACTACCGGCTTTCGTCGCCACATGCAACAACGGCTCCCACTCTAACGGGTTGATCGGATACAGTTTCATGTCCAGTAATGTTCTCGTTTCGCCCACTTGTGAAACCTGCCCCTCCCGGAAGCGGTTCAGCATGACCTTCAATAATCGCAAGTACTGATCTTCATCGGGTGCATCCGGCTTTTTAGGGAAGCAACGCGTCATGACCATTTCCGCCATCTTCTCTAGAGGTGTAGAATCAAAAATTCCGTTAACGCCTGTAGTCAGCCATTCCAGATCTTGATCTTCCTCCTCCTCGTCTTGCTCAGCATCAACAGGATCGTTTACTTGTCCTTCTCCCTCACCTGGGGACGGGAGAACTTTCGAAGGCGGTTTTCCCTCAAGCAGCACTGACAGCATGCCCCACTGTTTGCGGTGTAGAGCGATATCAAGAATCGACACCCAGTCCATCGGAAGGCTCGCCACGAAACGCTGTTGAACGCTAAGCGACTCTTCGACGTCATCAACAGCATCTCTTGCTGGTAAAGATGCATCTACCTCTTCAGTTCTCACATAAGCATTTCCTTTTTTCGCTTCCCGCCAAAGCTCTGCCGACCTTTTCACTGCTCGCTTGAATAGTAGTTGAAGGTAGGCCGTGTCGGTTTTTTCATCGACGTAGTACGAAGCCGGGTCATCGATTCCTTCCCCTTCCCCGCACTGGCGAATCATTTCTGCCGTTCGCCTGAAATCATTCCAGACACAAAACTCCTCTAAAGCTCGGCGTCTATTTCTCGGAATGAAACCGCCAGCGTCTAGCAGAACGGCTAGAGTTTCTGTGAAGCCCCTCGCTTTGATCGCGAGAGTAACGCAGTTCTCTCCTGCGACGTTTGTTCGATTGATCAAGTTGCCGATCACAGCTGGCGCTTTGACGACTTGTCCCAATTTCTCCAACAGGTAAACGACAACCATCTTATGGCCGCAGCATTAAAGCTAGACACTGTGCCTATCTGTGCTTTCTTTTCCCTTGATTTCCCCTTTCAATCACAAGTGGAACGTCGATCAGGGTACCTCACACCAGATAGTAAGTCGTGTCTGGTCTTAACAGTAGCAAGCGAGATGCAATGCGTGGTTACCGTTCGCATCGGGGGTCGCAATCAGTTCTAACAGCTTGGCGGAGTCCGTGACTGGATCCAAAATCTTTTTCAAACTTTCTGGGGCTGAACGATATAAGGCATGTCCAGCAATCGCGTCCATCACGTCATTTCTTCCCAGTCCTGTACCTGGAACCGCACGATTATACCGCCCCAGCCCGTACTCTCGCGTGGGCGCAACCGGCAGTTGTTGAAATCTGGATTAGACGAGCGCAAAACAATTTTTATTCACGTCTGCAGTTCATTTCTTCAGATTCCCAAGAAGGAAACTGAGGACGAGTCATACTTTGAGCCGTAACTGGACGTGTTTTCGGGCACAACTGCCGTTGTTGTTGTGATTTTGATTCCTGTTGTTTCGGTAGCAGCTTTCGCAGTTTTTCCAGCAAACTTACTAGCAAACCGCAAGTCTCCCAATTTGCCAGCGTTAACCGAAGCACCCTTTTTGAAATCTTGAATTTGCATCTTCAATTGCTCTAAGACGCTCTCAAGTGACGCAACGTCGACTGCCTCCGAGTACCCATCCAGAGCTATGGTGGTCGTCGGGGCACCGCGACCCTCAATGTCGTCCTCTCCTCCATCATCGTCTTGCCCCGCCAGAAGACTGCTTGCCGATGAAGTCAAACTACGACCGCACTTGCGCAGAAAGTCCACCTCCCTTTGCAAGACCCTCAGTCTGTTTTCAAATAGAGCAGAGTATAGAATGCGCAACTTCCCACTTTTTGAAATCATTTGCTTTTTCTGTAGCATGGTGCGTATGATTGTAGCGGAAGGTGTCACTTGGTTGCTGGCATTCGTGACGCTCTTTCCGGCAGTTACTATGTCCATCAACTCTGATGCCATTCCGTCTAACAGACTGGCGATCCATCGTCGCAGCGCGCATACCCTACGAGCTCTCCAATCTTCTTCTTCTACATCTTGTCGTTCTTGATGTAGTCGATCGTGAAGTTGTACCTCTTCGTTAGCTGATGCTGGATCCACTGGATTGCCAGTGGTGGTGGCTCTCCCTTGCTCAGAAGTAGATCGCGAACGAGCGGTTGCGGAGGAACTTGGCTCGACACGAATTGGAACAGGGGTGAAACTTGGCTCGTGCTCACGATTACCTCCTCCAACTTCTTGGTTCGCGCTTATTGAGGACGAACTCGGTGATGAATGCGGTGTGGATATTCCGATCTTCAGGGATGCGGCATCTGCAATCACCGCGCGTGGTAAGCGGAGCCAGAGTCGGGCCTTCCCCGTCTTCTCCTTGGGATCTACTCCCATGCGGACGCTGGCCGTTGTATTTGAACTTCGTGTGGGTGGAACAAATAATGAGGATGAAGATCCTCTTGTCACGTGAGAACTAGCAGTAGCAGCAGTTGTTAATATGGCATTACTAGAGGTGGCAGACGTTGTTGTTGCCACATTCCCAGTATTAGATGGAGCAGACGAGGCTGTAGTAGAGGAAATTGTCGCACACGTTGTTGGCGAACATTCCAAAGAGCCAGGTGGCAACTTCACTGCCAAGGGAACCGAACTCCCAGTCGCTGCCGTGTCGAAAACTTCCACTACTTTTCCGCACAAAACGTCGTCGTCATCACCTGGCTCGGCGTAGCGGAAGACTCCGTCGATCGTCCCAGACTTTCGCATTGCTTCTAACACACTCTGCGAACACCCACTGGAAAACCCAATGGTGTGCACCGAAATGCTGGCTTCTGCGTTTTCCCGCTTGTTCCGCCAATTCTTCAGGGACATAATCTCAAAGTCGCGGCACAAAGCAGCAGGGCTTCTATCACGGCTCATGTCCTGGCCATCTGTGAGAAAGGCAATGGACACGGCAGAGACATTGTTTGGTTGGTCTCGAAATTCAGGGTCGACGCTACAAGTGAATCGTTCTAAAACCTGCCCAATCTTCTCGTAGGCTCGTCGAAAGTCAGTGCCTCCGGCAATGCGATAGTCTTCAGGTCTCGTTAACTCAATACAGTCCGAACTAGTTTTAGAAGCAGATAAATTCGCCATTAAAACTACTCTACCGGGATCCTGACACTAAGGATGGATGCCCTACACAACGAACTGTCATGGAACGTCTAAGGAGTAGAGGAGCATCAACACGATCATGAAAAATGGTGAAAAATTTCGAATAAGGATACAGCACACCATTAGCCATCGTTCATGAAGCACTGCTTCTAAGCTTATGAAGCACGACTGCAGCTAGCCTTAACATACGAAAGTAAAACCAATTTGACTGCACTTCCTGCTTGCTGCGCCATGCTCCACATGTGCTTCGTGGCTGTCAACACCTGCTCGTACGGCTTCCCTCCCATCGAACCAGACCTATCCAAGACTGCGATAAAAAGACTGGGACGAAGACAAAAGGTTGCGCTCTGCAAGAAAATCGACAGCTCGCCAGTGATGTAGGTTGAGGATGATGCCGGAGGACCTTCTAACGTGGTCGCAGATGATCCCAGCTTCTGCATGTCTCCTGCGCGTCTGCTGCTCAGAACTGGAGTAAAATGCGATGTCCAGGCCATGACATTTACAGCTGGCACAGCTCCTGGCGTAGTACGTCTGTCTTCCACCTGATCGTCGGACTCCGAGTCTTCCAAAACCTCTCCGGTTTTTTTAATGAACATATCCACTAGAGCCGCGATCGTAACGTTTTTTGCCGCCAGAAGAGGATTCCAGTTATGGCCTGAGCCGTCGGCTAAATTCCTTCCCAGAAGTCCACGACAAGAGGGACACCTGAACTTGCTTGTATCCTCCACTTCTCCATCTTCGTCATCTCCAGAAGTTCCACCTCCTCGTGGTCCATGCTGATCATTATTTCCAGAAGTTCCTCCACCTCCACCGACCTCATTATCGTCAGAGGTGTCCGAGTCCGAGTCAACATCATAATTGCCAGCTGCATTTGGTCGCGAAGCTCTCCTTTTCGCTTTCGTGTACACGTTGACGATGCTGCTTCTGGAGAAAGCCTTCCCGCAGCACGGCAAAGTGACTGGGTCTTTCAACAGTTCTAGCGTAATGGGATCCGTCAGTTCGTCTCGGAGCTGCGCGTTCGAAGATGACGAATTTCCTGGACGAGTGTTCGTAGAGTTGTCACTTTCTCCTGCTCCTGTCGCCGCGGAGGGATCAGCCGGAATTGACGACGTCGAAGATGTTGCAGCCGAGGACATTTTGATTCATTTATGATTGAAATTGAGAATGAATGATCTAACTAACTACTATCTATCAGAAATATCAATCTGTATTTTCTTGTAGTATGATTGATGAAATACAAATAGAATGGATTATGTTACTTATCTATCATAATATCTATCAACGAAAACGATGTCAATTTTCTGTAGTTGAAGTGCCTCAAGCGTAGACAAAAAGAAAAATCGCGATAGGTACATGTCTAACACGTCGAAAAACGAAAAGTAAGTCTTGTGCTTAGTTGTACGACCAATACCAGCAGCGATGCCATAGCCGCATCAACACTTGCTTACTGATGACAGAATGACAAAAAATCATGAATATACTCAATGTTGAACTAATTCATGATCTGAAGGCCATGGCCAATCTTACATTAATAAATAACGCTGCTACTCCGAAAACGAGGGATCGGCCAATTCCAGATGTGTCTAAGAAGTAATGCTAGGTATATTCTTGTTCGCAGAACTGTGCGTCTTATTACAGTCACGCAAGTGAAGAAACCAGTACAGAAAAGTCGCCTTGACGTCGACGCCTGTATACTGATCTCTCTCCGTTCTTATTCTTGGAAACTGATCTATTTCTTAGAATCAAGGCCCACATCCACCCTGGGCTTCAGGTTCTTATTCAAATGTTCAACAGCAGGTCGCACTCCAAAAGAAAGCAGGGAGATCAAATTGAAACTATTGAGAGACATCATACACCTAAATCAATGTATAGGATTCAATGTAATTTACGAATTCATGTTGTGAGAATTATCTTTCCAGAAGTAGATTTTCCATCCTCACCGAATCCAGAAGAGCTTTAACTCTCTTACGGCTGCTTTCAATGTGTTCTGGACGAAGGTCAAGAAAGTACTTCAGCGCCTTTTCTGCAGTAGGGTTCGGACGGCCTCGTGCACGCCTCAACCCGCTTTCGATGACACCGCGTTCATATGTCGGTAGTCGCAGCGAAATCATAGAGGTACCGCCAACCCGATCCACGGAGATGCGCTGTGACTCACACAAAAAATGTTTCGAGAGAAAGAAAACCCCATGAATCTTCGTCGGGCTTTCGTGTTCGTGGAGAACGGCGACGAAGCAGTCGAAACCATCGAAAGGCACCTCCACTGCCTCTCTTTGCGGAGAGAGAAGATGGCGGGTGAGGTTGCTTTTCGCGCGTCTGGTCCGCATGTTCAGACGGCCGGACCGATGAACACATCGCAGCCCAGCTACAACCATATTATGCATGCATCCGTACTCACCTGCATTTGCGGTCTGTATTCCCGCGGGTTCGTACAATGTCTCCACGAGTGTATCCAGTCGAAAGTGAAAACCGCGGTAGTCGTCGCCAGAAACGAGAGCGTCGCTCCACTCGTCAACTGTCTGATGAGGCAGGGCGCCGAACAACCGGAACAGCCTCGAAGCAGTGGCCCTCAGATCGACATATATCGGCTCGCTTGACACATCGAGTACCGTTTCTGGTGTTACAACCGCGGGCAGAGCGTCTCGGCGAATATACATTTGACGCGTGCCACGGACCTCAACGTCACGAATCGGACACAGCTCAAGCCTGCTCTCGCGTTGACAGGCTAAGACGAGTCCCAGATCGGGTTCGTAAGAAGACAGTTGAAAAACGTAGATACCCGCTTTTCCTCGTCGGACGCTTGCACTCTTTACGAGCAACGCTGCCCATAAGAGAGATGAATCTTCTAACCGTCCTGCGACTTGCGGTTCTGCTGACGAAGGGTCTCCGCCATAATCCTCACGTCGAGGCCGAAAAAGCAGCGTTCCTCTCGCATACCTGGGCAGTCTGCGAAACTCGAATGCTCCCGGGGCCTCCTGCTCAACAATGCGAATGAACCAGGAGATCGTTTCCTCCAGTGCCAGACACCGCCAGTTCTGGTACCGATACTCTTCTCCAGGGCTCGCAATGTTGTGGCATCTCTGTCCGCCGTCGACATTCAACTGCGAAAACAGCCTCTGTTGCCGTCGTCGACCTAAAGCGGGACGGTCCGAATCTGCAGGTTCAATCCGAAGCCCAGCAATCCTGCCAACGCAACTTCGCACGAAATGTGTCGTCGACGGGTTATCGATGACACCGCGGCGCCAACCTCGGTTCAACTGCTGAGCGAGGCAGGTCCGAATGGATCGCATCGAGCCGATCGCGTGACGGAGCCGTTTCGGAAGATGTCGCGCTTCGGTCACTGCCTAAGCGGCCTTTGCCTCCCAGATCCCCTTCGCTCGCAACTACATTTTTGATTCTCGTGAACGTGTAGAGACCAAAAAAGAAACTAGATGCGGCTCTTGTGGAATTGGAGATTGCGAGCCAGACATTGCGCTCCCTCATTTGACAATGACAAATACGCACGAGCCTCTACAAAGACTTGGAATTTCTAAACATTTTTTTCTCACTGTCAACATTTTTGTCCTTATATACGAGTACCTCCGCTCAATTTTTATCCTTGCGTTTTGAGTGGCGTTCTCAATATTTGCAGAAGTGACTATTGACTCTAGGTGAGGGTGATAAAATCTTATGCAAGTAGAGTTTCACAGTACGTATCCAACACCCTTTTATCGGCAGAAGAAGCCATAAGTTATTGGTGAAAGCAAAAGCAGTTCGTTGCCAACAACAGGAAGTAACCCTTGTTATTCGCATTTTATGCTTTTTATTCAGTGACATCAACCCAGGCCATCGTCCAATATGACTGGCAGACACAACCTGTGTCTTCACCATTTGAAAGTATATACAACATAGAAGAAGCGAAACACGTCGCTTGATGTTGACGCTTCGTGTAATTTCGCATCCCCAACTACACTTCGCATTTATCTTCTCCACTGCTGAGTCTCGTATTCTCCTCTCGAATCTTTCCTAGCAGCTTCCCCACTGTTCCCACGCTGTCCTTGATATGCTCTCCACGCAAATCAAGAAAGTAGTCGAGCGCTCGCTTAGCCAGTGCGTTCCTTCGCTCTAAGTGAGCCTCTAAGCCTGAACTTTAGAGATTACCAGAATCTATCGTCCCTGTAGAGGCTTATGATTATTCTAATGCCAAGACGCTAATCACAATACAACATCCCTACTAGCATAAGATGTACGAACATGGATTTACTACAATTATCACAGTTCCACATTTACTAGAGTTACCTTCTCCATCAGGGCTGAGTTCTTTTCTTTTCTTGCAGCATATTCTTGGAAGATAGAGATACACGACATATTTACCCTTAAGCACTGTCGGGAACGCGCAAGGCCAAAGAGTGGCTACCACCTACTCTGGCTGTCGATAGCCGACCTGCATCTAGAAGGAACCACTTTGAGAGAAAGAAGGCGCCTCGCACGCGTTCTGGGTCGTCCACGTCATAAACGATTGCAACAAAACAGTCGAATGCATCATGGCGATGAAGGGAAAAATACTGTGGGACCTTCTTCCATCTTACAGTGTAGTCGGAAAACAACCATATCTATCGCTATGTTGATGTTGTTCTTCTTGTTTATACTATAAATATCTATATTATAAACCAAAACGTATTTTGAATGCTAAACAGGAGTGAACTTACGGCTTGAGATGTACGCAAATCATGGCAGAGATGTACGGGTGAGATGTATACGTCTGAGATATATACCTCGCGATACTATAATTATCCATATTATAAACCAAAACTTATCTTGAATGCTAAACAGGAGTGAACTTACGGCTTGAGATGTACGCAAATCATGGCAAAGATGTACGGGCGAGATGTATACGTCTGAGATATATATCTCGGGATATATATCTTATACGTAAATCACGGGAAAGATGTACTCTTGGGATGTACTTACACCGGGGCGATTCATAGTAGGTTCCCAAAATTCCACTTTTTTGAGATGTACGGAAATCATGGGAAAGATGTACGGGCTAGATGTATACATCTCGCGCCGTAAAAGTGCCGCGTTTTTGAGTACAACTTTCCCGCGATTCTGCTCCTGCTAAGGCTTTCGGCAGTACCTCAAAACCCTGAACCAACA
>CAJINU010000008.1:210874-227253 GCA_905178165.1 Amoebophrya sp. A25 | reverse complement strand
AATGCTAAACAGGAGTGAGCTTACGGCTTGAGATGTACGCAAATCATGGCAAAGATGTACGGGTGAGATGTATACGTCTGAGATATATATCTCGAGATATATATCTTATACGTAAATCACGGGAAAGATGTACTCTTGAGATGTACTTACACCGGGGCGATTCATAGTAGGTTTCCAAAATTCCACTTTTTTGAGATGTACGGAAATCATGGGAAAGATGTACGGGCTAGATGTATACATCTCGCGCCGTAAAAATGCCGCGTTTTTGAGTACAACTTTCCCGCGATTCTGCTCCTGCTAAGGCTTTCGGCAGTACCTCAAAACCCTGAACCAACAACACAAGCCAAGGACTGCGCTGCATGGACAAAAAACGAAGAGCGAAGCGCCCCAGCCTGAGGCTAGTCATCTGATGAAAGGAATCCGCTGCGTCTGCGTATGTGCTACGATAAGGGCACACATGCAGGCAAAGAAATGCAAACAGAGGCAAGCATCCAGCAGCTATACGCTGAGCAAGTTGGCATCTGCTTGCTTTTTGGATAAGGCGCCTGAGCTGGCTCAAAGGGTCAGACCTTTCAAGCAGGTCAAAAGTAGGCAGCGACTTCATAAAGCTGCGCGCTTTGGATACTTACGGGATTTGGAGCTGACTCAAAGGATGGGGCCGCTCAAGACAAGCAGGTCAAAAGTAGACAGCAACTGCAAAAAGCTGCGCCTTTTGGGGAAGAAGTTTGAGCTGGCTCAAACTCAAAGGCTAGCACCTTTCAGCTTAAAGCACCTCAAAAGTGGACAGCCATCCCATAAAGCTGCGCTTTTAGGATGAGGAGTCTGAGCGGGCTCAAAGGGTGGGACCTTTCAAGCAGATCAAAAGTAGGCAGCAACTTCATAAAGTTGCGCTCTTTGGATGAGAAGTCTGAGCTGGCTCAAAGGGTGAGACCTTTCAAGCAGGTCAAAAGTAGACAGCAAGCTCATAAAGTTGCGCTTTTTGGATAAGGAGTCTGAGCGGCGTCAAAGGGTGAGACCTTTCAAGCAGCTCAGAAGCAGACTGACAGCAGCGGCATACATAGTGTTGCGCTTTTTGGATAACAAGCCTGAGCTAAGTCAAAGGGCGACACCTTTCAAGCAGCTCGAAAGTAGCCAGCAGCTTCATAGAGTTGCGCCTTTGGATAAGGGGTCTGAGCTGCTGGGTCAAAAGGTGGGACCTTTCAAGCAGGTCAAAAATAGACAGGAAACGCATAAAGCCGCGCGCTTTGCATAAGAGGCCAGAGCAGAGCGAAAAGGCCGGACCCTTCAAGCAGGTCAAAAGTAGACGACAGCAATCGCATAAAGCTGCGCGCTTCAGGTAGGACGCCTGGCCTGAGCTGGGTCAAAAGGTGGGGCCTCACCTTTCAAGCAGGTCAAAAGCAAGCAGCAACTTCCTAACATCGCACTCTTTGAGTAAGAAGCCTGGCTCGACTGAGTGAAAGCGTGGGACCTTAGTTACGAGCAAGCCAAAAGTAGGCAGCAGCTTCATGAATTAAGTTGCGCTCTTTGGGCAGGGAGCTTTAGTATGCAAAGTCAAAAGGCGGGGCCTTTCAAGCAAGCCAAGCCAAAAGCAGACAGCAGCCCCATAGAGTTGCGCTCTTTGGAATTGGATAGGATGCCTGAGCTTGGTCAAATAAAGGCGGGACCTTTCAAGCAGGTCAAAAGTGGGCAGGAATTCCATAAAGCTGCGCGCTTTGAATAAGCAAGCTGGCCAGATCTGGGCCAAAGAGTGAGACCGTTCAAGCAGGTCAAAAGTGGGCAGCAATTTCATAGAGCTGCGCCCTTTGTGGAAGATCTCTGAGCTGGCTGAAAGGCTGGGACCTTTCAAGCAGGTCAAATGTAGAGAGCAATACCATACGGCTGCGCTTTTTGGGTGAGAGGTTTGAGCAGAGTCAAAAGCCGGGGCCTTTCAATTCAAGCAGGCCACTCAAAAGCAGGCGGCAACTTTATAACGCTGCGCCTTTTGGATAGGGTGCCTGCGCTGGGTCAGAGGGTGAGTGAGACCTTTCCAGCAAGTCAAAAGGGCCAGCAGCTTCACAGCGTTGCGCCGTTTGGATGAGGGTCCTGAACTGAGCCAAAGGGTGGGACCTCTTAAGCAGCTCACAAGTACGCGGCAACTTCATCGCGCTGCGCTTTTTGGATAGGAAAAGAATGGGCGCAAAGGATAAGGCCGCTCGAGTAAGCCATAAGCAGCGAGCGGCTCACTCACAGACTGCATCGCTCAAGCACGTGAAAGCCGCACAGCACTCGCGTGGGGTTGTTCTTGTTCAGTTAGATCAAAGCCCTGAGATGACGCATGCCCACACCTCTCGAGGAAGCCAGAAGCAGATAGGGAGCGGAAGCTAAGCGATAGAACGCGAATTGCCGTAGGCTTGAGAGAGTAAATGGCTCACAGATAGCATACGCGAAGCAGCTGAGAAGAAAAGTAGGCAGCAACGCGACACCATTAAGCTGCTCGATTTGGATGGACAACCCAAAACGGCGCAAAGAGTAAAACCCCGCAAACGGGCCGAGAGTAGAACGGGGCCACCCCCCTAGTTCTCTCCACGGAAAAGGTCCGCCGTAGACGTTCTCACGGTGAGCGGAGTCGGGCGTAGTGCTTCGCCCACTATGCTGAGAACCGAAAGCAACAAGCCCGAGGCCCCCACCGCGACACTGCCACGCCAGCCGGAGACGCAACACACTCCAAGAGCAGGGGACCCACGCCCAAAACCCGGGCCAGGGAGCGCGTGAGGCTCTCACGTTGAGCGGAGTCAACCGGAGTTCTTCGCCCAGCCACTACGCTGAGAACCGAAAACAGCAGGCCCGGAGTGATCTGCCTAAGGATTTGACTCTCGGCAAATGTATCTGGTTACGCGTTTACTTCATTCGTTCGAAGTAGTTCTTTTAGGGCGTTCCGGGTGCTGCCAGGGTGGGGGCTTATGTAGCACGTAGTAGCTTGTAGCACGTAGCTGCTTTGCTTATTCCATAGCGCGCCACTCTATACGTAATTCGTAGCACGCCGGTAGGCCGTATGGATTTTATGTAACTCGTAGCATTTGCAAGACCCTTCCGCCCTGCCCCGGCGTGTGTACACGCCGGGGGCACGTGGGCGGTAACTATATTCATTGCTTCTACCTACTAGGTAAAAAGTAGTACTTATCGTTTTAATATCATGATTATGGTCTTCGTGAGGATGGAAAAGTAGCCAGTATCTTTCATATGTACTGTCGAAGGGTACGGCCATCATTTTACCCGTCGTTGCGGATGTGAGATGACGTTGCAGGACGAAATTTGCGCCCCCAGTTTTCGGGTCCAGTCGGCAGGACCGGTGAATACAACGCAAGTTTTCAACCAGCATTTTGTTTAGAGAAGAGAAGCCGAAGATCAAGATGTCCGGACTAGCAACCCACAAGTCGTCTTGCCATATTTCATAAGTCATGTATCCAATACTTCCCAACTCAAATTATGCTCCGTTGATTATATATTTATTCTTTTCAACATAAGTTATGAATACTGCCAAATTCGAATGCTTCCGTCAGCGCTAGTCCAGCTGGACCGTAGAGTAGCTGAGTAAGCGCGTGCATGCGGAAATAGTGCCCACGTTGGCTATTGCCTGAAAGCAATGTCTTGCACCAGTCGTGAAAACTTTTCCGCGGCAGCGATTTCCTGACTCGTTCAAGCTGCTTCGCCGCAGAGAAAGATGAACGAAAAGGTGCTTCCCTTGGCTGTTTGAGAGCTGGAGCTCCAGGTCCAGAGCTGTCAGTCGTGACGCCATTGCAGGATGTTGCAGTCGTAGACTTTTTTGGATCTGACGCAATGCCTTTTTCTCCAACATTCCGCTCAGTGCGTGCTTGATCTCCATCAGGCTTATCTCCCACCACATCGTCCAGCCTAGTGCATGCCGATGCAATTGCTCCACTCTCCAACACAGTCCCTGTGGTTGCAGATGCTCCGCTATCCCCGACTTCAACAACAGAAGGCAAAGCACCAGTTCGCACGTACAGCGACTGATCCCCACTAAACTTGATTTCGCTGGGCGCACAAATCAAGAGTTTTCCTTCAGGTTCGCAAGCTAGGACTACTCCAATATCATCCTCCTTGGATGAAAGCTTGAAGCTGAAGCCACTCTTTTCTGATCGACGGCTTGCCGCACTTTTGATCAATAATGCCGACCACGACGACTTGCTATGGTCATGATCGTCAGACCACGACTTGGAATCATGATCATGATCATGATCGGGCTCTTTTCCCACAGGAGATATCTTCGTGATCATGCGCTGAACAGGAAGATCAGGCTTTGCTTCAATATGATCTAGCGTAGAAGAACAAAAGCTCGGACTTGCCACTTTTTGCTCGTGATCATGTACTTCTGTCCTTTTCAAAGCAGTTTTCTGGTCCAAGGCAAGAGAGGTCGTTTTGAGATCATCTTTACAGCGAAACAGCACTGTCCCCCTCGCGTATCGCGGCAGCCTCTTGAACTCAAACCGGCCAGGTGCCTCTTCCTCTATCATCTCCACGAACCAGGTTGTCGTGTCCTCCAAAGCCATGCAGCGCTTGTTCTGGTAGTGGTACTCTTCACCTGGCGAAGCGATATCGTGTCTCCTATCCTGATTCGGCCCTCGCGTGTAACCTAGCGCCAAGGGGTACGACTCCCACTGCGGTTGGTAGGTCACATTAGAACTAGCCCTAGAAGCATGTCCTGTGAAGCAATCCCGTGAAAATACTCAAGCCAGTACTTGCCTCAGTACAGCCCGAGACTCTCCTGGCACGGGTTACCTGCTCTCATCTAGTCTTTATTTCACGGGATTGATTCACGTGGAGGCAGGTTCATTTCAGCCTTAATCACATGCGGCGCAGCGGGAAATCCAAGCGCTCGGCCGCCTTCAGCTTTGTACCACATCGCATAGTCCAGAGAACGCTTGAAGCCCAAAGGCTGGATCCGCGCTTTAAACTCCTCATAGGTAACGAAGCCCGAGCGCCGCGTCGGGCGAAGTGATAGGCAGCTCGTTGCGGCGGCCCGTGCGGGAGCCGTTAAGATAGCTGTGGAAGAAGTGGCCATTGTTGTGGCGGTCCCTGTAGGAACCGTTATGATAGCCACTGCAGTGACCATTTTTCTATGTTAAGAGATTGAAGCTACGATGAAAACCAGAGAGTTTGATGATAATCTACTTCCGGATTCCGCTACACGTTGTGAATGTTTTCTTCAGCCAGTCATCTACTTTATGACCAAACCGATCCAGCCTTCATAAAGATCTTCATCAACACCACAGAACACAGATACTAGAAAGGAGCAAAGCGAAAGCAATAACAAATCCATACCGACCTCATTTATTTAGGTCGTAAAACGCAAGTGCCTTAAGTTTTTAGCGACCTACCAACTATTAGAATCACACCTAACCTGATCCTTTCGGGGTGGAGAATATTAGTCACCCGTGGGTCAATTTTGTGACCTTACATAATTTAATTTTTTAAGGATCATAGGCTAAGGCTGAGAAGGAGTAAGGCCGAAGAACTTTAGGTACTTGGAATTTATTTCACAGATGAACGAGAGTTATCTGCTAGGACAGCATGGATAAAACAAAATTTTATTGGGATACTTAGTCGTTGAAATTCCATGTAGTTGGGTCGGAAGTGATGTCTTTTACTTCTTGCGTTGAGTGATGTCGACAGTTAAATTCTTGGAGTAAGCACTTGACTTTCTTCATTCTTGTGAGTGGGTCCGCTAAGTTTCTAGCTGATGCTATCCAAGTGAAAAAAGTATCGACATCGAAGATTTTATTGATCAAATGAATCGAAGAACAAATCCGCTGCGTGAGGAGGCACCGAGCCGAGTTTCTGGAGCATGAGAAAACAACGCCGAGATTGTCGACGTGGACGATAACCAGCGAATTCTTGACGAGGTCCTTGAAAATTTGCAGTGCTACTCGTACTGCGAGCGCTTCAGCAACTCCGATGTGCATCCTGTGGAACATTTGGCGAAGTCGAGGCGGCAGATCGTCTTGCGTGGCCTCCGAGTAGAATACGTATGGCTTCGGTGCAGAACCAGAAAAAATCATGCCGCCGATTCTCATACCGTCCTCGGCTTCTAGTGAAGCATCCGTATAAAGGTGCACTACCCGCCGATCAGTACGCTGAGGCGAGAGCATAAAGGCACTAGCTTCCGGCAGCATAGTGTTCATGAGATGGATGCAGAGGTAGAGCGAGTTCCGGCGTGCGCGTACTTGTATGTCTCTTCGGAATGTCTGAAGATCTGCCCAAACGTCGAGGGGCTTAGCTAGAGCCGAGATGGAGCGGTCTAGCTGGGTGCAATGTCTGAAGAGACCGCGGAAGCTTAGCAGCTTCTTATGGGAAAGCTCGAGGTCGGTGATCTGGGTTAGAATTTCTTCTCCTAGTCGGATGGTCTCTTGGATCTTGTCGGCGTCGACGCTGATGGTGAGTAGTTTGGCTCTCAAGTCAATCGTATAGGCGATACCCAAGACAACTAACGTCTTTTGCGTTAGTGAATGGCGCTCGAGCTTGGAGAGCGACTGCGCCCATCCGAGCAAGTCGAGAACCAGGTCGATCACTGCACCATCCGAGTCCGCTAATGCTTGCCGAGAAAAAGAGTGGATGTCGTCTATATAAAAGGTCACCAGAACGCACGGAGAAAACCAAGTTGATCACCGCCATTAGGGACTCCGAGACAGCAACGCAGTCGTGGACCGACGATAGCGAACCAAAAAGGGAGCACGCACTTGCCACGAGGTTCCACTTGCGCTTTGTTCTTCTTGACGGTGTAGACGTGAATGGTATTGGAAACCAGATAGCGTTAGCGAGTGGGTTTTTTACTCCGCACTGGTAGTAAAACTGCTCCAGGTCCCGCTTTTGAGAGACTGGAATAAAACTGTACGAATCACCGTGCCAGTTTTCGTAAGGATCAGCATCGAAGACATTATCCGATTGCGCGCGAGCTGCCTCGTTCTCTTCTACAATTTTAAGTAGATCGCGCTCCTGCGTAATTTCTGCTTGGATATCATTCTTAAAACGAAAGAGGTGTGGCGGTTTACGCTTGCCAGAAATGCATCGGGTTGCGACATGCATGGCCACCCTACTCCCATGCAGACGCATGCGCTCCGACGTGGTCATCAGGTCGCTTTGATGTCGGAAATCGATGCAACGTCTGATTTTGTCGTATTTATGTACTGGGAAAGCAATTGACGCGCCGGCGGAAGTCAGGTCATCTTGCGAAATATGCAACCATCTGCCTGACGCAACCATGTCCTGCATCTGCTTATCCATTTCCAGAATGTCTTGTTCTGAGGCCCAGTGCTTGGTGGGAGGCTTCTTGTTGCGCGATAATGCTTCTTGTTCTCGTTGTAGCTGTGCTTGGATCTTGTCAGCGGTCAAGGCTGTCCAAAAGCCTGTCGGTTCAATATTGCCGATAGTGGGAAAACCTGAGACGAGCTTGCTAACAATGTTGACCACGAGGCCTCTGACTGTTGCCAAGGTGGGGTGAGCATCTGCTGCCATATGTAGCAAGCGCTTGAGAAGCAGAAAGCGCTTGCCCTCATATAATCGCTTAAGGTGTGGAGCCATCGTTTCGTGTAGTTTGTCCTCTTCCTCTTGTAGTGACTCGACGAGATTCAGTAGCATGTGGCCATTCCTTCTGTTTTTGTGAAGAAGGTCCGCCTCTGTAGACAGCTTAGCCTCCTCTATGATGCCATCCATATGCGAAGGGTAGCAAGGCGGAGCACCATACTCACGCCGAGCTTCCTGTAAATGGATGGCGTTCCAGTTCATCCCGGTGGTCGTTCTTGATGAGAGTGAAAGAGTGAAATCTGTGAAGAGCTGTAGTTTCTTAGTTGCAATCTCCTACCTTAAAACACTAAAAGGCTGAAGCGGCTGCTTACAATAAACGCAGCTTCTACTTATTTCATGGCAACGATTAAACAACGGGTCTCAAAGTTGACTAACTGAGGTCGGGAAAATACCAGTAGGGTAGGCTGAGGTTTGGATGAGGAGAAAATAAAGACTATGACGCGGAAAGTGAAAGTGATGAGTTAAATTATGCTTAACCTTGACGAGTGTACCTGTTTGACTTTGGAATAGGATTTTTTCAAAGCGCTCAATTTTCCAGAGCGAATTTGACAGAAACAACCCGCTAAGTCGGTTTAAATAGGTCCGCTCGTGTGAGTTCCAGTCTAGTTCTCGTCGTGTAGAACATGCTGCGCCTATCGGATGGCTCTGCTTGTGTCGTATATCTCCGCTTCCGCTAGCCCAAGAAAGTCCTCTTGCTTTCTTGAGGCTATACTACACGCACCAAGTAAGAGCCGTTCGGTTTTTGAATCGAGGACCTCAGGGATACTAATGCACCCGGGCGCCCTCGAGAAGTTTTTTGGTTGCAGCACATTGCGCCGCAACGTGAGCTATGTGGTGTGTAGTTAAGTAGCTATGATAGTACAGTTATAATTTCATGAATGGATATAGACACACAAATAAAAGAAGTAGTAGCCAACTTAGAAGACTACGACCTGTGTTCGAAGAATGCTAGAAAGCCGCCAAGTAGTTATTTATCGAATTAGTATAGCGATGGATACACCACGCCACGACTATTTCAACGAAATAAAAGCTAAGTTTTCTTACCTGAGTTAGAAGTTATTTAATGTTTATGCTACGCGGAGCGAGTGGACTTGAATACTCTTCCACAAAGTGACTCGCAGAGATGTGATAGACGAGTTGCTGCTTGAAGAAAACGACGAAGCTACTGTCTATAAGTGCATACGATGTAGACGCTCGGCCATTGAAAAAGAGTCTACATGGAAGAAGTTTGAGTGTCCAGCGGTCTCCCGTTGGGGAGCACAGCTTTCCTTTCGTCCTTCTACCAAGTAGTCTGTCTTAAGGTGGTCAAACACATACAGCGCTCCAGTAAAGGAGCTTAATTAAAAGTTTCTCTCCTTTTTTCTTCTCCGCTTACTTTGGCGGTGGGGCCCTATTCTTGATCTGTGCAAGCTGTACGATTTGCGCTTCCTGTAAGCCAAGGCGAAAGCGGTTGTTGAGGAATGAAAGCTTCGACAAATCTCCAGCGTGAGCGTTCTTGCACGACGACGAAGAGCAGCTCCCTTTCATCCATTGAAGACAGACGTCCTGCGGCTTGGATCCAGACCCTCCGCCCCCATTGGGAGTCGGTCGCTCGGTAGTCGGGCGCTTCAGCGGAGGGTCCCCGTGGTTTAGGTGGCCGGGGGCTGGACGTTTAAGCATTTCGGCTCGCATCGACTTAATAGCTTGATCCATTTCTTGTTTCTGAAAGCGTTTGAGCTCTGCTAACTCGAAGGTCAGGGCTTTTTTGGCTTCCAGTTTATTTTGCCAGAACACTGGCAGATTCACCGTAAAAGCTCGGCTGAAGCTGCGCTGCTGTTGGTTGTCGCCGGCGGTGACTGTAGGTCTATTTTCGCGCTTAACGACCAAGTCCACGGTGTCGAAAAATACCTTAAAGATGTCCGCTCGCGTCAGAAGCGTCGTAGAGGCACCTCTGCGCGGTTTCAAGGGTCCAGCAAGCTCTTTAACCACCATTTTCTGGATGGTGCGGGCTTGGTCATCGGTGACCAGGCCGACAGCACAGACAACAGCGACAAACGACAGCGGGTCCCAAATCAGGCCAGCTGGCGGGCTAGTTACGTCCTCCATGCGTTCGTTGTCGAAGCAGCGCAGTGTGAACAAAAACTCTTTGGCTGTGCATCCATAGTCGAGGGTGCGGGTGGCGGCCTGTAGCTGAGTTTTTTGCGCTGCAGTCGGGATGCCCAGCCCCGCTTCCTCGGCTGCTTGGCGCTGGAACTGGGCCACGTGCGCGTCACCTGCGATTTGCTGGATGGAGGTGTTGGCGGCGGCCAGTTGGGCTGTGAGGCGCGCAATTTGCTCCGCCTGCAATGCTAGCTGTGCTTCTGCCATATTGACTATGTGGATTTTTAGTAGGGAAATAACTCAACTCGAAGGTTGAATAAGTGAGCGAGCTGTTGGCTAACGGTTATTACCAAAGGCGACCTGATGGACTTGCATTTGAAGAAGTATAAAATAGCGACTGCAGGAACAGCCTAGAAATATTAATAGTAGACGACTTGCGACTTACTCAAGAAGTTTACTGTTGGACTTTGGAGCAGCGCTATCCGAAAGTTGCTACGGGAGTTAAACTTGGTGCATGCACATGCAATTTGCAATAAATGCGAATCCTGATTTGAAAGGAAGAAAGGGCGTAAGCGGCTAAAGTGAAAGGAAGACTCATCTTCAACTCTCGCTCCAAGGCCGCTAGATGCTTAGGGGTGTTTCATGTTGTGCTTGGACAGAGCTGCACTTTCCTCAGGACAGAGATGATCGCATACATGCCTCTGCTCGTTGATGGCGGTACTTCATTACCAACAGCTTACAATATCAATTTTCTCTAGCTCGTAGCGCGAACAGATTTTAACTCGCTCGTAGTACAAACAGACCTCGTCACGTTTTGGCATTTTTGCAGTTGCTGTTGTGATTTTTTCTAATACAAAACAGAATTGCTAAATCTGTTGCGTATTGAGACAAAGCAAAGGTAAAAAGCCTTCACTATAAGTGGACTCGATTGCTGTTGTTTATGCGGGGGCACACAAAATCCAAGAAAGTTGGATTTGATGTCGAGGCGTAGTAGCCCAATTTGAGATAATTTGGAAGGTTGGCTTTTTTCTCCCTGTTTGAGTGGAGGCTTTTTTGCATGATGCTTTTGGTAAAGAGTTGATTATTGAAAAACATGGGGGCGCTTGATTGGCCACTTCATAGCCGCGCTATCGCTTTTAAGGTAGCACTGCGAGGCGTAGTGAAATGCTGTGGAAGACTGCTTCCATCTGCCGATTTTAGTGCATTCATCTAGTGACAGGCCACCTTCTCGAGCACTACAGGCGCCGCCAATTCGTACCGAGTAGGAGTTCCACACGAACCTACCGTTTTCTTTTCGTGTAGATTCTAGCGCTGGTAGTCCCGCGCATTCCAAAAGTTGGCGCAGGCCGTCTTGTACTGCACTACTAGGCCAGTTTTTAAATTTGTCCCACAATTGTGGCGGAAGCGCATGAACTGGACAGAACAAAATCTTCCCCAGAGGCGTCTGCGGGGCCCAAGAACAAGAACAGCATAAATCGGCCTCCCAAGCCTGTCCTTCTTGATCTCGTTTAGACGAGGTGATACGAAAGCGAGCCCACTTCCCGTCTCCTGAAGGGCAGAAAATGGAGTGTCTCTGATCGTCTGGCCTTAAGAACAAGAACCAGGCGGTGATGATGTATGAGACAAATTGGAAGAATGGAAGTGGGTCAGCTGGTGGGCCGACCGTCACAGCAGGGCGTTGCTCTATAACTGCGGCAGCGACAAGTAGATGAGAGAGGCGTATGCCTCTTTCCTGGCTCGGTAGTCGTCGCATGTTGATAAGGACGCCAAGGCCTTGTTTGTAGGCTGCTTCCGCGTCTGGTGTAAGGATGGACTTCGAGGTGATGCAGTTCTTTATATAAGAGTAGTACGTCGATCTTGACTGAGTAGCTTCGTCGCAGATTGCCAAGGCGCGCGCTAGCAAACGCATGCGGTAAGCTGATGCTTCTTCCGGTGATGGTGAGAGTCCGCACGCTATCATCAGCTCCACATATTTCCCATATTGTTTCTGGTAGCTCTTCAGTGTGTTCTTATTCCAGCGCATCTGGTTGAAGGTCGGGACAATACCATGCGCATTGATTACTTGTTCTGCCATCGCCTTAGTGTGAAGAATTGGGTTCGCGGGGCGATGTTCGTGCAGAAGCGGAGGAGATTTTTTAACTTCTTCCGCTAAAAACGTCACTACTTTGTCCCAAGACCACGACGGGAGTAACGGGCGTCTAGACTCCTTACCTATTTCTTTACTTCCGTCAAGACTCCTATCAAAACGCCTTCGCTTTTCAGCAGGCGCATGCGTTTCTGGCGTGGTTTCTGGCATGCCCATCACTGGAAAGTCCGCGTGTAAGTTTAGGATGCCAAATTGCATTCCTAGGGGGTCTGACACTAGGTCTGAGACGTCGTCTGAGGGGTTGAAGGGTACCCGATTCGTTAACGTACTGTGCTGCAGTGGATTGGTCTCGTATGAAGAAGATGAAGCTGCTGCTATAAGGTGCGTAGTAGTAGCTAAAGAATTCCCGGCCAATAAGTTCGAATTATAGTCTAGCACTTCTTCGAGTATCCTGCTATCCACTTTCGATTCCATCGACTGCACTACTTTTAAGGCTGAGCTATTACTGGTGGAGGGTGTGGCCGTCGCTATTTCCGTTTTTGTAAAAATCGGCTGAAGTTGTTGCGCCATTTCAGCAGCAACTTCGTCACTCTCGTCGAAAAGGTCACACCACATTTTTGGGGATGGCGGTGGGGTGAAAAAACTAATATAAAACAAACCTCAATATTAAGAGGCCTATTGCGCTACCGTTCCTTACCCTATAAATTAGATCTTAGACTGTGGCACGAATAGGCTGGATCTCAGTTCAGTGTCTTATGATGAAGGACCGTTATGACCAAACCGATCCAGCCTTCATAAAGATCTTCATCAACACCACAGAACACAGATACTAGAAAGGAGCAAAGCGAAAGCAATAACAAATCCATACCGACCTCATTTATTTAGGTCGTAAAACGCAAGTGCCTTAAGTTTTTAGCGACCTACCAACTATTAGAATCACACCTAACCTGATCCTTTCGGGGTGGAGAATATTAGTCACCCGTGGGTCAATTTTGTGACCTTACATAATTTAATTTTTTAAGGATCATAGGCTAAGGCTGATCAGCCGAACTCTGTCACGCGTTCATGCCATAGAAAGGTGATTGCTTGACAAGAACTTTTTTGCCATAGAAAAAACGACGCGTGACTGAGGACAGGGGAGGGCGCAGAGGTCAAACCTGCTCACGATCCTGAAAAGGGTTAAGCTATAGAAGCCTCAATATTAAGAGGCCTATTGCACTACCGTTCCTTACCCTATAAGTTAGATCTTAGACTGTGGCACGAATAGGCTGGATCTCAGTTCAGTGTCTTATGATGAAGGACCGCTGTGAGTCGCCACGCGGTAGTGCGCCCAATCAGATCACCGTACTGAACTACCAAACCATTTTCTATTTCTAGAGGCTACAAAGCGATTACGCAATTTCTAACTGAAGATGAACAGAAGAGATCATAAGAATAAATCAGACTGAACTACTGAGCTGATCTTCATGTGTGCGTTCCTGCCATTTCTTCAATCTTTTTGTCCTTTCGATCAGGGTCACACAGAAAACCACAGACGCGCACGGATAAATTCGCAACGAAAACAAGGTCGGCACACGCGAAAAAAATCATTGGACGAGGCATTAGAAATTATGCCCTCCTTTTCGCAGAAGCAGGACACAGGACACCGATCTGTGCATGCACTTGAAAGGATTCTTCCTCTAAATCGAGCTTCGAATTTTCTATCCTCACGGTATTCAGCAGTGCGCTAATACTTCTCACAATATCTTCTTTGTTGATGAATTCCGGACGCAAGTCCATGTAGTAGTCGTCAGCACATGCAGATGTTCGTCGATTGCTGTTTCGTGTCACTTTTCCTTGGACACACGAGGTGCCACATAATGGCACGCGTAACGTGATGGAACAGCGTCCACCTACTCTTGCTACTGAGACACAGCCAGACTTCAGCAGAAAGCCTTTTGACAGAAAAAAAGCGCCCTGGAATTGCGTCGGATCCATAGTATCGTAGACCATTGCCACGAAACAATCAAACCCGTCCGTGACGTCATAAGGAACCTCAATCCGACCACCATTTTTTGAAACCAAAGTCCGCTTCAAATTGACTTTCGTACTGCGACAAGCACCGGGCAGAATGCGAGCCGAACGATGAATACAGCGCAGATCGGCTACTAGTAGGTTATGGAGGGCCCCGAACTCTCCAGCTTCCACACATGGCCTTGCAGCTGACTTATAAACCAGATGCGCGAGTGCTTGCAGGCGATAGTAATGAGCTCTCCAGCTTCCACACATGGCAACATTGCAGCTGACTTGTAAACATCATGATAGGAATGACGTAGTCAGCAAGGTCACAGCAAGTAGTCAGCAAGGTCACACTGTTGAGATGGTGGAGTTACCTCGGAGTTTGTGGCTGCTGGCTGGTTCGGAGGAAGAGATGATTGCAACTGATATAAAAAACCAGATGCGCGAGTGCTTGCAGACGATAGTAATGAGCTCGGTACCTGCCTTCAGAGACGACGGCTTCACGCCAGCTTTCGAAGCTGCGACGCTTCAACTCCTGCCTCACGCGTTCAAGGGCTCCCGCGAGAGATTCCGTCGCACTCTGTTTTGAATCGACCGAGTCAACCAGAGGAAGGTCTTGACAAAAAACCCAGCACCTGGTGGATGGGGCGTTGCGTGGAGACCGCACGCGTACCTCACGCGGTGCACAGACCAGAAGCTTGTCTTCGGGCTGGCACGCAAGAACCATGCCAACATCGGGATCGTTCGTACGAAAGTGAAAAAGAAACTGTCCTCCGCGACACTGGCGTTTCCGGGCACTCTTTACCACCAGGGCTGACCACAGTTTGTCTTCCATGCGTGTCTCGTGATCCGTATCTCGTCGATTCCTGGCACCGGCTTGAAGGTTGAAGTGCTCCAGACGTGCCGTTTCAAACGCCTGCTCGCGGTTTTTCGGCAGCAGCGTGTGTCCCGCAATTTCGTCAGCGGTGACAGGTAACTGCGCGGGTGACTGCCGACGCCGGAACAACAATGTGCAACGAGCGTATCTCGGGAGCCGTTTGAATTCGAAAATGCCAGGTGCCTCTTTCTCGACCATGTCTATGAGCCACAAGATCGTCTCTTCGAGTACGATGCATCGTTCGTTCTTGTAGCGATATTCCTCTCCTGGATAGGGTACGTCGTGCTCCCTATCATCCAAGCCGAGAAGTTCCCTGGCAGACAGGAACGGTGTCGGGAAACATCTGCGCTGAAACAAGAACTGGTGCTCGGAGCACCGTAATGCGACACGCAAGCTCCTCGTGTTGATAGGGCTGATCTGGGGAGAGTTCCAGAATTTACCCAGAACAAACTGCAAACGACCCGTCGGTTGTCGCCGGAAACGTCCGAAGTTAGCTATCGCCGGAGAAACCCGCATATAATTCCAGCGACTCACACAGGTGTCAAATCACGCCTCCTAATCCGTATGTCGTTCGTCGCGGCAGAGGTGGACATCATCTCTTGCTCTTCATATTCAACATCGCAGTCGATCGATCATCAGCTTTCTTACAAGGAATAATAAGTAAAACCTGTTCCCCAGTTGTACATGATTTTTTGGTGTTCTCCTCCACGTCCGCTTTCTTACAAGGGAACAATCAAATACTACATATGCACCAGTCAAATATCGTGAGCGATCTTGGTCATAACGTCGTCGTTTTCGCGTGCATGCAAAGTCTACATCACTTCTCTGATAAGTTGCCTCCATTTGCGTGCCGCTTTGGTTTCACCATTTTCAAAGCCAAAATCTTGTTTTGCTGCTTTCTATTGAAGGCTAAGCTTGTTTAGCTCTAATATGAACTTCGTCTATCCCATAGTGATGCAACGACTTTGTCTCCTAACACCTGCCGGTCGATAGAATTAGAAGAGCTTAAAAATTGTGACTCTTCGTCCATAGGCTTTCGTTTTTTCGCACAAATGCTCTGCAGAAGAGCAGTTATAAGAGAGCAACGCATCCAAACTTCGTGTTTTCTTTGATACCTAGGAACAGTAGTTTTGTCCGTACACAGAGAATGACTCTAACGTGTTGTCTGGTCGAGCCGTCATTTGCGCATAATCATCCATGCACTAGTGCACTTGAGTACTTATAATAAGGTCTGAGACTGGGACGATTCTCAACTCACTCGCCAAAGGCCAAACTTTTTGCCAAAGGCCAAATTTTATGCAAAGGCCCAAACTTTTGCAAAATCCCAAACTTTTTGCCAAAGCCCAAAATTTTGCAAAGCCTCAAACTTTTGCAAAACCTCAAACTTTTGTAAAAACTCCAAACTTTTTGCCAAAGCCCAAACTTTTCCAAAACCCCAAACTTTTTGCCAAAGCCCAAACTTTTTCAAAGCCCCAAACTTTTTCCAAAAGCCCAAACTTTTCCCAAAGGCCGAAACTTTTTTCAAAGGCTCAAACACTTCCCAAAGCCCAAACTTTTCGCCAAACCCCAAACTTTTTCCAAGTCCCGAAACCTCTCCAAAGTCCCACACTTTGTTTGCCCAAAAGCTCAAAACCTTTCCAAGTCTTAAACATTACCCAAGCCCACAGGCACAGGCACAGGCACAGGCACAGGCACAGGCACAGGCACAGGCACAGGCACAGGCACAGGCACAGGCACAGGCACAGGCACAGGCACAGGCAC
>CAJINU010000008.1:168576-207457 GCA_905178165.1 Amoebophrya sp. A25 | reverse complement strand
CCCACACACCACCACACCCACACACCACCACACCCCCACACACACCACCACACCCACACACACCACCACACCCACACACCACCACACCCATGGGTGGGCTTTTCTACCCACAGCCCCACCCAGTTCCACCCGCATACGGGTTTGCCCGCCCACAAACGTGCCGGGCGTGCTTGTTTCAAAGGCCTAACGACATGGCCGGCGACTTGTAATGAAGGCGAACCTAGCATATTATATTTCAATATCAATGCACTCACTGAAATTTGATCCCGCGGTCTAATATCTGAGGTGGAATTCGAAACGTTGTCGTTGTCTGCGTTTAATATTGTTCAAATTGGAACTTCTTGTGAACAGGTTCGGTTCAACAAATTCTATCTTTTAACCTGTCGCTGGAGGTCTTCATGCTAGTATTCTTTTTCACAATCTCGCACTGCTTTCTTCTACTTTCTTTTTCAGAATGTAACTATCCTGCCATTATTTCCGAAACGTCAACAAAATACTAGATCAATATTAATCAGGGGTGACTTTTGCTTGTTGAATGATTGAACTTCTAAAATCTTGTACAACTTCCTATTCCAATTCGAATGCGCGATCTAAACATGAGTCCAGCTACAGCTCGGCACTGTCTTCTGACTCTGTACATAATCAATAAAACAAGGAGAAATGATATACTTTTGATAATTCTTTGTAGGGTTATAATGCTTCTTCCTTTGTTGATTTTCAGACTTTTCATATTTGAACCTCACATCCTGATATTTGAACTGGATACATCAAAATGGTCTACGCTTATAACAGTTCAAGGTACACATCGACGTTGATAACACCCAAGCCCAACGTTCTAGTGGAGTCATACTAAGATTTATGAGAGAGTCCTGCATTCACACAAGGAACCTACCACACATGCGAACTAACACGAGGACGAAGAGGACATGCCCTAGCTTTCTCAGTTGATAAGATACACTTTTGTAGCGGTTGCTGCAGCTCTGCGTCGTACAATTTATTTGCTCGAGTATATTATTGGTTCCCATTTTATCGCTTCATCTGCTTGATGGTGGTCGTGCTGCTACAATCACTGTCCTAGTAGTCATGCAATTTTCCTACGCACGAACCACACATTTCCTAATCATCATCTTCTTCAATTTGTGACTTTGATCAATCATATCAGATGTTTCCAACATGCACAAGCTCGAGTTTCAGTCACCACATCAATCACACACTCTTAACCTAATTTGCCCCAATGCACTATCCTTCCTCTGCTCACAAATACTCCTCGCTTTCTGTGGGCTAACAACGTCTTCCGAAAAACCTGGAGAGGTGATAGAGTTTCATGATTTATTGGAGAGCGCGTTTCATCCTTAGCCTTAGAAGAGTGCTCATGCTGTTCATGATCATTTTGCTCATAGAATTTTTCATGTTGTTCTTAAGTGTATTCATCTGAAGCTCTTAAGAGATCAGGTAGGATAAGTCATCTCCTTGCGGTCGTTGCATTATAACATCAAAATCAAAGGATATGAATTGATGTTTTTTCTACCTCATGGCGAACGCGAGTGCGAGCCCTGTTTAGGCGGCAATGGCGAACAAACGGTTTTCTTGCAGCCATTTCTAAAATCTTCCATCCATACGCAATTCCCTTGAGAAAAGTGCACCTTCATTGCCTTCACGTCCGAATTTTCCCACAAATCCGCTGGATTGACAGCAGTTAGTGCCGTAACGGTAATAGCGTCACCACCAGCCATATCCATATGTCCAGGTGTTCCGACAAAGTTAAAGCTGACAAATGGAGATGCAGAGTAATGCAGTTTCTGCAATGGGAGTCAACAGTTGGTGTGCTGGAGTGAGGTAACCTGTATCACCAAGCCACGCAGGCGCTCCATCAATGCAGTCTTCCATAATAAAAACAACCAGAAAAAGATACCCAACGTACTAACGTCAGTGCTATCAAAAGCACACGTAAGTACACACATTCAGTCACAGTGCGAGCTCTTAGGGAGCGTGTTGAGAAAACTCATCATAATATTGCAGAGGGTCCCTGGCTTTCTCCAAAACTGATTGCTGTCCCTCGCCTTCATCTTTGGTTTCATCACAAACCGCTCACGACTGGCTGACCCACTTCCCACTCGGAGCTGCGGAACCCCATGGACCATTGCGTCCGAGCACGATGGTGACTGTGATCCATGTACCTGCTCACAATTGAGGAACTCGTACATCTTCGGTGTGTTCAGGCATGTGCGCAGTGGCGCCTTCCATGTAAACTGCGACCACGTGTCGAAGAAGGCCGGTTCCGTAGCGATACGCATGGCCTGTTCTAGGGAGGCTTCCTGTTCCCCTAGCTCATAAATCCTATCTTCCCTGTTCCTGTAACGTTGATGAGGTGGCTCGCCCTGAGCAACGACCATCGCCGGCGGCTCGCAGAAGGGAACTGGTTAAATCGGATTTGAAGTGGAGAAATTGGGATCACGAAGGGCGAATCGGTGCAATCCCAGAGGGAGCAAACTATCACGACCAGAAGAGTCTTACAAGGTTCACTTTTTCCTTCTCAAAGGTGGACAAAATTATAGCTTCAGTCCTCTGCTAACCTATACGGGATTTCTATGGGTCATCACATCCATGGAGGAGTTTCCGAGTTCTGCACACTGTAAACAAAGCCACCACATCAGAAGTAGAAAAGTTAGTCAACACACAACAGCGCCAGCGCATCATCTTAATAAATCTGCTGAACTCTGTCGAGGCTCCTCCCATCTGTTGAGAGCTATAGAGCTAGAAAACTAAACGAGGGAAGCGCTACGAGGTAACTGCTCAGGTCTGTCGGGGTCGTCGCTAGTCTGTCGCGCGTGTTCCAATAAGAGGACAAAGGCGGAGCGTAATTAGGTCAGTATAAGCATACTTAGCGAGGTGCGTCATCTATACTAGAAACGCACGGCATGACATTGACAACAAAAACCAATACTATACTTCAGCCCCCATTAGGTGTTTGATGCTTTGACGAAAAACCAAAAACCTAACCCGAAACGCTTTCTGCCTGCTTGGTACTGTTCGCCCCTTCTAAATCAATCAAGCAGCCAAGCAGTCAGTCAGCCCATCAACTATATGCGGCCGGCTAACGGGCGGCGACGCTGGATAACGGAGGAACAAACAGACCCGGGGCCAACTCTGGACTGTGCCAGCACGACTGCGTTCACACTGACCTAGCCCACAAAAGATCACCCATAGCAAAAGACCCGAGGCTAGTCGCCTAACAAACGTAGTCTGTTACAAGGTACCCCAAGCGCAAATTAGCTGCGGCTGTCTTTGGGCTCAGTCAATCACTCAACTATATGCGGCCGCCTAACGGGCGGCGGCGCTGGATAACGGAAGAACAAACAGACCCAGGGCCGGCTCTGGACTGTGCGAGCACGACTGCGCCCCCGCTGACCTAGCCCACAAAAAATCATCCATAGCAAAAGACCAGAGGCTAGTCATCTAACTTGGTCTGTTACAAGGAACCTCACGCGCGAACTAGCTCAGTCAGTCACTCAGTCAGTCAGTCAGTCAGTCAGTCAATCAATAATATGCGGCCGTATAACGAGCGGCGGTGCTGGATAACGGAGGAACAAACAGACCCAGGGCGAACTCTGGTCTGTGCAATCAGTCAATCAATCAGTCAGGCAGTCAATCAATCAATCAATAATATGCGGCCGTCTAACGAGCGGCGGTGCTGGATAACGGAGGAACAAACAGACCCAGGGCCAACTCTGGACTGTGCGAGCACGACTGTGTTCCCGCTGACCTAGCCCACAAAAGATCATCCATAGCAAAAGACCAGAGGCTAGTCACCTATCGTGGTCTGTTACAAGGAACCTCAAGCGCAAACTAGCTGCGGCTGTCTTTGGACTCTGCCCGCTTTGCTTACTCTGTGTCGGGCCAACGAAGGATGAGAAATCAATCAATCAATCAATAATATGCGGCCGTCTAACGAGCGGCGGTGCTGGATAACGGAGGAACAAACAGACCCAGGGCCAACTCTGGACTGTGCGAGCACGACTGTGTTCCCGCTGACCTAGCCCACAAAAGATCATCCATAGCAAAAGACCAGAGGCTAGCCACCTAACGTGGTCTGTTACAAGGAACCCCAAGCGCAAAGTAGCTGCGGCTGTCTTTGGACTCTGCCCGCTTTGCTTACGCTGTGTCAGGCTAATGAAGGGTGAGCCCTCGCGACCCAGTTGAGGAAGAGAACCTCACTCCAAGCCGATCCCTGGACAATCAATTAGCCAATCAATCAATTAATCAGTCAGTCAATCAATCAACCAAGAGAGAAAGAGGCCCACGAGTGCAGGCCACGCCGAGCCGGCCCCTATATCAGAGAGGGAGACTTTGCGAAGGAGAGCTCCTCCTACTGGGAGGAGATGGCCCCGCCAGTGAGCCGACTGCAGTCCCCTTGACGCCCGGGCCCCTCGGCTTCTGGCTGTTATCTGTCGTCAGAATTCGCCAAACACATGCGGGACAAGATGCCCCGCTTCAGGCCAAGTTCTTTCGTTTGTTGGAGCGACAACCTTGCTCCCGGTTAGATTCTTCTTTCCCCGGTTGCAATAGCAACCACGTGAGCGGTGGGCCCGCTCCTCTATGGTTCGCCTCCACCTCGCGGTCTATATTATGAAGCGCGCGGAGGGGTTCCCCCCCGGGGGAGCAGCTTGGGAGAGCTGTGCTAGTGCACT
This sequence comes from Amoebophrya sp. A25, assembly GCA_905178165.1. Lineage (NCBI taxonomy): Eukaryota > Dinophyceae > Syndiniales > Amoebophryaceae > Amoebophrya > Amoebophrya sp. A25. Next base: position 202,769 of record CAJINU010000008.1, on the reverse strand, counting down.
TGCGTCCAGATTTCATTGCCTTCGCGGTGATCGACGGCGCTGCCACTGTCTTTGATTCCGCAGGAAGCAAGCCAAGGGGCATGATGGCGCTAAAGGTAAGCACTAAGGGCAGCAGCAGAGGGCTAACGGAAGCGAGGCCCCGAGCGCGGCTGCCCATCGCCGCTATGGTGGTCCGGGGGGTAGCGGCTCGTCTAGTCGTCGCAGCCTCGTCGTCACGCTGTTTGGATTTCCGTGGCGTTGCAAGTCAACACAAAGCGAGAGCAGCGCCTGGACCTTTCCGCCCGGGTGTGCAAGGCCTGATCAGACGCGACGCACCCGCGAGCAGCTGACATAGAGGAGAAGTCTGAAAGTGTAGGCGTGTGGAGCTATGCTAAAGGCGCGCGCCACTCGTGGGGGCGACTACTGAATGAAAAAAAAGCTACCTCGAGCGGATGGAACGGAAGGCCCTCGTCGATACAGAACAACTGGCGCCGAATGCGAGACGCCTCCGATCCACCAAGGAGTAGAAACGAAAGCGCCAACTCAGGCAAGCTATGAGTCTTATGCCTATGGGGAACCAGCAGAGGCTGGCAGCCCGCTGTCTAGAAGTAGGCAAGCTAAACTATGTCGAGGATTCTATGCGTGTTCCGATCAGGCAAGTTTAATACTCAAAAAAAACCCGCGCACCCACGCCGCAAGAAATATCAGTCGCTTGCTAGTGCTTGCGTCATATTCTACAAGACGCCCGCGCCGCCTCTGAATCTAATGGCACGGGGCGTGTCCTGCTGATTGAAGTGGCCCACAAACAAGGCGACACTGCACAGCACGAAAACCATATTACGCATAGCGCTGACTAGGCGCCACGCCGACCGTGTCTCAATTGGGAGAGGGGGCACCGAGCAAGCGCCCGCCGTTTTTCGTCGAAGTATGTACGTCGCGCCGCCATCAAGCAGCTCATCTTCTGCCCGCGGCTTTTCCGTCCTGGTTCATTTTTGAGCCCGTTGCGCTATACTGTGGCAGCCTAGCCTTTTATCTATCTTATCGCAATGATGCCACTGAACTGGCAAAACAAAAAGCACAAGCGAAGCAACTAAGCCACGGGGCCGCTCAGTGCGCAGCTCTAAAGTGCAAGCGAGTGGCGAAGGGTCCCTTATCAAAGGTGGGCGCCTTGACGCTGTTCCCCCGAGGGAATCAACATAGACCGAGGCCGCCACCGTCTCAGGCAATGCTGAGTCGACGAAGGCGCGGATCTGTTCGGTTTCTTTTTTTCAGTAAGCCGCGCGTAGTTTTATTAAGGCCTGAAGAAGTGCATCTTTTTCACCATCCCGAATTTTCCGCTGACGATGAGGCTGAAGGGGCAGTAGGAGGCATAGCGATCTGAGGCGACCGGCTAGGGTCTGTATGCTTGCAAAATAGATCAGCGCTGGAACTTGATCCGATACGCTTCAGCGATGCACTTGATGACTCGTGTGCTTTCCTGCATACCGGAGAGCGACAGACTTTTGGGCTTGGATCATAGATCTCGCGAACTCTCAATAGATGTTCCCGGACAGATTCCATGAGCACGAGCTTGCTTTCGTCCGTAGCCAGCGCTGTCGTGGGATCGCACGCCACTAGTTATATGGAGGGACTTCTTGACCTAAAACATGACACGGAAATAAGTGGCGACGCCTCAGTAATGTCTATTAGTGAGTATGCTCATGGACCTGCAAAAAAGTAGTCGGCTGAATAGCTCCAAAAAAGTGGGTCGGTCTGTGTGTGTTAGGGGTCGTCTCCGTCATGTACTCCGAGAAATTTGTAGCACTGCTCGCTTAAGGTATGAGATAGAAGACATGCGAAGCGATTGCCATGATTAGAAGGATTATCTGAAGCCTGTAAATTTCAAAGCAAAATAGTACGTAGCGATCAGATAAGTTGTAGCGATATGTCAGAAATCAGACGTGAGGAAGATGGCATGGCTAATAATTTTCACTGAAAGCCGTGGAATTATGACGATCTAGCTGCGCTCAATGTTTTCACTATGTAGAAACTGGGAAGGGCGGGCTTATCATGTTCCACCCGCATCATGCGTCTTCAGATCGGCGGGCAGTAAAAGTGTCAGCCTTTTTCAAAAGTTTTAACTCTGTGCGTTTATACCACTGACCTGGTTCACAGGTGCATGGACTGCCGCCCATTGCACGCAAACGTGCTCGCAGCCAGTGCTCTGCACACCACCAAAGACAAAGCTTCCCAACCTTTTTTGTGCATTCGATATCAGAAAAAAGCGCTCCCAGCCACCAGTAGCCGCATAGACAACGCGGAACAGGTGCGCTCTTCGCAGATCGTCTGATGTGTCGCAAAGGTCCAAGCGCAAGAGATATCTCGCGGCGTTGGCCCATCATGGTGGCAAAAGCTGTCGGCCCGTTCCCTTTGTCCATCCAACATCTGCGACATTTGCCAAGGATCTTCCTGCATCCTGCACATTTCAGACGATACCAGCGACCGCATTCATGAGCATGAAGACCAATCAAGTCGCCATCTTCTCGGTGCCAATTCAGCCTCGCCTTCTCCAGCTCCTGACTTCTCGGCCCCAAAAGCGCAGACTTAATCAGCTGCGTCGCCAGATCTGTCGGCCGGGGCGGTGGGTTAGGCATGTCGTCCACCCCATCAAGCGGATCCCCAAGCCTGTAGTCCACATGGATGCTCATCGTCGTCTTCGCTACAAGGCTCGCAGGTCATCCGCTTGGATTCAATATGATATCTAACGCGGCGCACAGTCGTGAACAAGTGCAGTTCTTTTCCTGAGCGACAGACACAAGTGCACAATCTGAACACAAAAGTCAGCAATTCCTCTTCGTCGTCAATGTAGCTGCTGCCACTGTCCTCTGCGACGACCTCGCGCCGAGCCGCACCACCTAAACCAGGCACCCGCAACAGAAGAGCCGCTGCTGCCTTCCTCTTCTCCTTCTTATTCGGCTGCCTCTTAGGCTGAGCATTTTCCTGCGCCGCCGTGATGGGTCGCGCTGGCCCTTTCTTCTTGCTTTTTCTTGTGGCCGCAGTTTCGGCTTTCTGCAATGCGAGCGCCACCTCTTCGCAGGTGAGCTCCATGCCCGAAGCCTGCACCTTCTTCCCCTCGCTACTAACCGACCTGCAGCATCCAGCAGCGAGAGTCTTCGCCCCGCCTTCCTTCTTGCCATAGTATAGAGTAGCAAGCGCCTCCGCCCACTCCAACGCGCGCTCGTGCGTTACAGATGGATCCAAAAAACTGCGCAAAGTGAGATAGATCGCTGTGGCGAAGTTCCCCACTCGCGATGCTACCAAACTCCTCAAGCAGCCTGCTGCTGTCATTGGCGTTGGAGCTTTCTCCAGCTGCGGCTGCTGTACTGGTCGAAAACGGAACTGGGCTGAAGAGATGGGCCGAGTTGAACTTTGCTGGCGAACGGCTTTGCTGTGGTGCTTCAGGTATCACCGGATCCGCCTGCGCGTTTATCACCACCGAAGAGCCAATCAAGTCAGCAAAGGGCGTTAGAGGTGTGGCCAGAGTGGAAGAAGGGGAGAAAGGGCCAACTTGTTGCACTTCAGAGCGGCGCACTTGACGAGGTTGCGAAATGTGTTGCATCTGTAAGGTAACAGAACAAGGTAGAAGGTCAGAGGTGACTGGAAAACGTCGCCACGTCCGAGTCTAAATGCAAAGCTTGGCCTAGTTCAAATACCGCATCCGGCCTCTAGATATCCGAAGGCGACGGGGCTGCTGACAATCGCAATAGGCATGGCACGCTGGTGCTAGAGTAAACGCCACGCCCCAGCGGCACTTCGAAACCAGCTGCGGCGAAAGGCTATAGAAAGCACCAGCATAGCAATTAGCCAACTTCGCGTGAGGAGTGCGCTCGGAGTTGCGATTCGTCCTCTTTCTGGCACTGACCTGCTACCGCATCACGCTGATGAGGCCGCTGACGCTGATCAGGTCTATTCCTGCTGTGTCCTTGACGTCGACTTCATTCCAAGGATGTTGGTCGCCTCCTAGAGTGTGGCTCCTGTACACCGTCCGCCAAAGATCTGAGAACGACGCACGCTGGTCCAGCAGAGTGCTCAAAAGCCTCACAAAGCGCGGCGGCTGTCTCTCCGCGGCGTCGCCAGTTCTTCGACTCGGCCTCCACATTCTCGCCAGGGTCTGAATCGTAGTCAGCTCCTAGCCTGAGAGGCTCTCCCCGTGCTTTTGGCACTTGGTCGGGCGGTAAGCCTAGGAGATAGAACGGGATCGGCACAAAACAAGTCTCGCCACCGAGTGCCCGCTCAGTCACCTCTACGCCCTACTACGAGGCTCGACTTGCGCGCACTGCTAAGTCTGAGAATCGTCGACATCTTCACACCGTACCGCCGTGGTATGTACTCTGCTTTCTTTGGTGCTTTAATTTGATTTCTAACCTATCCAGAGCGCACAGAAGAACAGACGCTGACGCTGCAAAGAGAAGCGCCGACCTTCCGACACAGATACAGGAGCCCGAACCGATTGCCCTCGTCTTCTTTGATTGCCCAGACTGAGCTTTGTAGACCATCCGACACCCTCGAGCACGCTCTTCGTCACTGTTCTTTTCACTCGTCCAAAAAGTTCCTTCATCGCAATCGGCCATCAATGTGCTGCAGAGTCTGTCTCGATTTCTGTGCCTGCAAAAAAAGCAAAGCCATGACGTCAGACTTCCAGAAGACAAGCCCTGCTATATTTGAGCGTCAGTAAAAAAAAAAACGATTCCACAGTCGACGTTTTTTTAGAAACAGAAAAGAAACGCCCAGGATCAAAAGAGCCTCTGACCTGCTCTATGCAAAAAAAACGATGACTGGTCGCTCCTGAAAGAGCAGAAACGTGCGAGACTGCTACTACTACTCCACGCACGCACGGTTTTCCTATGCGCATCAAATTCTTAGTAGAGCAGCCCCACGCACCATCTCGCCTTCTACTGTTGTCTGTCTCCTCTCCTTCATCTCTTCCGATGCCGCCGCAGCGTCCTCCTCATAGGAGCGAATTACCGCCACGGAGCGCCGAGGCAGTCGCATCGTGAGTGGCCTCCTCGATCTCCTCGGGGCTCACGTCGCTGATATCATCGGAGAACTCGAAGGCCTCATCGACGTTCAAGTCCGGCATTGGTGCACTGCCTCGTCGACGAGATCGCTGCATGTCGTTGCCTGTTCCGAAGATGTCAGTCGTTTGGAGCTGCTGCATGAACTCGCCCACTTGATCGCTTTCAAGACCAACTCCATCAAGCAGCGCTGGACCAGATACTACATTCGGCGCTCCAACGGCTGACGCGACGCCACTCCCAGACGACGACGATGATGATGAGTAGCGGCCGCTCCGCAATCCGGTGGAGGCGGTAGCTCCATCTCCATCGCTGGAGGGCGTCACCTGCATGCCATCTGCACTTGGAGGAAGCGGCGGAGGTGCAGACGCACTGGCTTTTTGGAGGATGTTCCCTGACAGCCAAGTTTGCATCCCATCCGCGGTCCATCGCGCGCCATCTTCTGCAGTCTGCTCCCAAGACTCGGCCGAGTCTCTCTTCAAGGAGATGCTGCGCGTGGTCTCGCCGTTGCCGGTGGGCTGTGGAGAACCGCGTCAGCAGGTGGTTGATTCTCGCCGACGGGTTCCGCCTCCTGGCCAGTAGGAGTGACCTGTTGCGCAACTCATGGCGGCGGCAGCGTGAAGTCCTCCTCCTCAGTGGTGTCGGTCACGAGTCTGCCTGGGGTACGCGCATTCGTACGTGCCGGCGTGACCAAATTGGCAAGCACTGGCGGGGCACGACCTGGAGTTCCCAAACGAGCAGGCCCTAGTGGATCATGGTTCTGCCCTGTGCGATCACGCAGCGGCGACGCCGTCTCTACGTCACCAGTTGGACCACTGGGAGCCGAGGACTCGAGCGTCACGCGCTGGGATTGGCCTCGACCTGCTGAGATAGCGCTTCGCTGGCCGTTTGTAGAGCGTCGCATCCGTTGTGGTGGTGAGAGGCCTTGGCCATCCTCTGGCTGACAGGTGCCTGTTTTCGGAAAGGTAAAGACGAAAGCTGGATCAAGTGATGACGAGAGTGATTGGTTTCTAAAGAACTAAATAATCTAAATAAACAATCGCGGCGCAATGATCCAGGAGCAGGAGCTGCATTCGATGCCGGGGCAGCACTCAGAGCAGGGCCTTCTTCACGAGGAGGCCCATGGCCAGGTAGTCCATTTTCAGGCAATGGCGGGCACATGCCGGAGGTCACCTGGCGGATCAATCGCCGCGCTTCCTGCTCTCTCGTGGCCTGTCGTTGGTCTTCTTCCGCTCGCCGTTGAGCCTCTGCGTTGAGTTTGAGGCTTTTAGATTAGTGGAAGATAGTTTAGAAGCATCATTTTCAAGCTGGGCACTGTGTATTTAGATCAAGCACAGCGCAAACAGACATCTACTAGCTACGCTGTATGTAGTGCCACTCTTCGGCGCCAACAACTCGAGCAGCTGGCTAAAGACCTCTCCGCGGTTTGCGGAAGAAAGGCCACTAATGAGTAGACTCGCAGCTGATGATGGGTTAGTGCCCTCACCTCGCGGAGTCATCACCGGCGCGCAAACGCTCTGCGAACGAGCAGCACCCTGAGGCCCAGCGAAGCTACCCGCACTCGTTGACGAAGATGAGGAAGAACCCCCTCCGACTTGCGCTGTTCCCTGTTGATTAGCGTTCTGCTGTGGCTCACTCATGGCCTCGAAGTTGAGCTGCTGTCCACGAAGGGCAGAGACGGCCCCGCGGTTGGCCAAGATCATAGTCTGCAGAGGAGTATAAGAAGGGGCACTTGGTGGCATAGCGGAGCTGGAGCGTCTGGATGCGCCTGAAGGCGCCAAGCTCTCACGCTGAGAATCTGCAGTGGTGCCCAGCATCAAAGCTGTGCGTGGATTGAAGAATAGACGACGAGTCATGGGGGATGATAGAACATGCCTTCTCGGGTGTACTCTGATAGATAAGCCAAGAATCGCTAAAAAAGACCAGCACCCAATGACTACACACACAAGCTCAAACGAGATCAAAGTATATTAAGGCGATAGAGTACGGCGCTCGTCGTTGTTGCTCAGCCAGGATGGTCGAATCTGTCCCCCAGTAGGGTTCTGGTCCTGGGTTTGGCCTGGTGACGTGCCTGCGAAGGAGATCTGCTGCATCACTTCACCACGGGGGTAATTGGCGGCATACTCATCCCAGAGAGTTTTGAGAGCAGCGACGTCACCCGTTTGGCTCTGTACCCACATCCACCAGCGTCGAAGAGTGCGCTCGTCAGACGCACTCTCCAGCATGTTCGTCTGTTTCTTCTCGAAGCCGTTGCCTTCAAGGTTAATACAAGAGAAAGAGTTGACGTTGAGCCTTTTTCTTTAGGTTGTTCTGTAGTAAAGCTAACACATGCGACTGCCGTGATTTAGAAGCAAGACCTTATGAGCGAACATGAGACAGTAGCTGACTAAGAAGCTGAAAGACTGAACAGTGGAGAAGTTAAAAGCAAAAACGTACTAATTTAGTGCCTTTGCTTTGCTTTCCGCGTAATTATCCGCGACGCGTCCTGTCTCGTGATGGATCGTCTGGAGGCGATGGGCTCCCGACTTCGGGAAGCTGTCGAGGTGGAGCGGCCTCGGGTAATTCGAGGCCACCTTCACCCCGAGCAGCTGTCTGGCAAAGCGTGGACACAAGGAGAGTAACCCCGCCTCTTCTTCTTCAGTTGCCACTTGCATCGCCTGCTTCAAACACTTGAAGATCAGCGAAGCAGGGGTCTGAAGGATACTCTTTGCCACAGCCCTCGAGGGCATCTATAGCGACGCCGCAGCGCGCCCAGCCGTGACTTTCCCAAGGGCGGCGCGGTTTCCTCGAGCTGTTTGCTGCTGATTGCCCGGCATCCTGAAGGAGATACTCGTCGAGTCTTTTGAAGACTTTGCTGCTGTAGACAACAGTAGAAAGGCGCTAAGGTGGTTGCGATTTGGATGGTGGAAGAGTTTGGTCGCTGTTTCAGTCTCATGGTCCAAGTTGTTCCATTCAAAGACATGGCGACGCTTGTTCTAAAGATAAGCGCCCCAATTTTAAAAGCAGCCTACATATGTACACAATTAACCAACTCACCGCTTTCAGCATTAGATAGCCACTCTTTTCACTTTTGTGCTTCTTCTTCGCCTTTTTCTGTGCCTAGTCAATTTGCAAGGGCGTTCTTCTATATGCTTGCACCAAAGAGAAGCACTCGCTACGCCCCTCTTCACTCAAGTAGACGCAGGTAGCTGCTGGCCCGCATTTATATGCGGTTCCCATGGAGGTTGTGCTCTTGGTTGTGCATGTTCAAAGACTTAAAACGGCGAGCACTTATGCGAGCCTAGCTGCTCCGTGCAGATTCTTGCACTCTTGATGGAACGACCAAGACCAAACTTATGGACTGCTCATCAGCATCCACATGAGGATGCTTATCAGGCCTGTCCATCAGCGCCCTACTGCCTCACCCCCTAGCCCTACCCCGTTCTACCCTATGTCCAAACTTGTCAACAATGCCCATACAGCCTGACACACTACAGCGAGCCCCTGTCTAGGCCCTTGAATGGTGTTGCGACTGATCTGCTGGAAGCCGTCAGTGCTCCACGAAGCGAAACAGTGCCAAAAAGCCTCCGCTCCCCATCTCCGACTCCATAGGCGCTCCTGTTGCGATAATTTCGAATATCACGAGCAAGGGCGACGTGATAGATTTTCTAAGTTACCTGAGTGCAGGTCTTTTGCTGGTTCCTTATTGGATCACGCTGCTCCGCAACCGCTAAAGAAGGCGCGTATATCTAATTTCTTCGAAGATATCACCTGCTTGCCTGATCCTACTCCTACCCAGAAGTCCTCACGTTACTGATAATGCGGGCGACCATCCAAATAGAGCTACTCTGTTGCGCTATAATGGCCACACGTTTTAGCCTATTCCCATGGAAGCTTACGGCAATATAATGAGAGCGAACCTGCATCATGGTATTACTCCAAAGCGACAATAACCGCATAAACAGTGAAACTGAAAAGCAGAAGTCTCGGCGGAGCCGACGAGAGCGGTGCGCCACACATCACACGCAGAGCGCTCTTGCTGCTAGAGTTTCTCTGGCCCCCGCTTATTGCAACTTGGCCCCCGAGCAGCGACCAGCCCAACACCCGACCCTTACATCCCTGGGGCTTTCACTCCAACACCCCACCCAAGCACGGAGCTGAGCTTCAGAATGCTACCGAGAACGTCGCAGCGCAGGACGTTGTACGTCGGAGCCAAACCCCAGCGGCCCTTCCAGTTGTAATGTAGAAAGCCACCCAGGGGCGCACCCTTCTCAACGCTGACTCGCTTCGCCCGCCACTCGAAGAACGAAGCCGAGCACAGCCCCAAACGCTTCAGGGCAAGCTGCTGAAAGCTACAGCCTGCTGCAATGTGAAGCACCCTGGACTACGGCCCCAACTGCCACACACAAGCTACCACACCGAACACGACGATCCCCCGCAAGCGCCAGGCCACTAGTGACACCAGCAGCCACGCGATATCAGCCCCAGTATGCTTACCACCGACGTGCCGCGCACTCCGTCGGTGTCGTATAACCATCCGCGCAACCACTTTTCCCAGCCTGACCCTTCATCGCCGCCATCTCACTTCCTCAAAGACCCTAACCTTCTGTGCGAAAATCTCCTCAGGAGATGCGCACCTTGATGAAAGCCATTCCTGCGGCAACATCGGCAAGCATGGCACCACCTCGGCCAAATCTCCAGCGCAGCCGCATCTCGTGGCCCTCTACTCTTCAGCGATATAGCTGCAAAGTGCTTAGCTTCCAAATCAAGGGCACGCCTGATACTTGCAAGGGTGTACTTCTATGCTGCAATCATTTCAAAAAAGAGGAAGTGTCTGCTGTTCCGAGATTCGTTGCGAGCCGTGTCGCTCTTCTGTAATTCTTCAGCCCCAGCCAGCAGAGCGCTGCCAATGTATGAAACCGCCTGAAGGAGCTCCCTTCGACTCTTCTCAGGTTCAGACGTGGCTCAACTCCACCCATTCCACTAGAGCGGCGCTTTGCCATATCCTTGACAATCCACAATACCACCCCGCGTCCGTCGGTGGGTGTGAGAGGTGGCTCTTCTTCTTACATGCGTAGGGCTTTCAGGTAAATAGCGGGGAGGTACTCATAGAATCAGCATGCCACTTGATTATGTGTTTGTTAGGTTTAGATACAATGCTGGTTTTCACCTTCAAGCGTCTTTCCTAATTACAAAATGGGGAACGAGACTGATCCGCAATCAGCCCCCCTATGAGGCCCACACTACAGCTTGGTAGCTGAGGCAACACCTAAGCGTTGTTCACAGCGCCGCCTTGCAGTCGGAGTCTCTTGTTGATCCTCCAAGTCCTCTAGTCCTAATAATGACAGCCGCCCTACCGGGTCGATCTCGGCAGCAGCCGCCTAGGGTATTTAGTCACTCATCGTTTGTTCCTTGGAGTTATTGGCGCACTTCTTCACGAAGGGCCGCCCTGTTTACACCCGGGCCAGGTCCTACACTGCCCCCCCTACGCAGTGAGGCGTCGGAGCCATCCTTTTAAAAGCTCCGCCCGGTGGTACTTATATTCCTATCACCATTACAGCGAAGGTGCCCAAATACCGAGTGAATCCTAGCCCCTTCCCGTCTCCAGGAAGTTCGCCTGGTATCCTCGCAGATACCAACAATTCTATTCTTCTTTCATGTCTTAAACCCACCAAAGGGTTTGCTAAGGTCTCGCAACCTTTCAGTCACCTGGCCTAGATCATCCCATCCTTACTACTCCAGGGCTTCCCCTCGAGATTCAGGACCCGATCAAATCTATCGTAGGCAGCTTATTTGGCCAAACCTTCCATGAGCCTTTCCTTCTTGAATAACTTCCCCTAGATTGCTCTTCTAAACCACAGAACGACTGATCTAGTGTTTCACGTTGTTCATTTCCTACTGTTCATGGCGCTTCCCTCCCTCGGAGGTATCACTGCCCAGTAGTCCTTGCTACTACTTAATTCTTATCCAGGCCTACTTGAACTAAGCCAAGGAGCCTGAACATCTACTCGCTTTGCTTCTTTCACAAAGCAGAAACATCTCTCGAGTATTCGTCCCTTTCACAGAGTCCGAAGCGGTTACTTATACAGACACGACGCGCTTCAACGTAAGATGTGCATGGTTGCCGAAAGTGGAAGGCCAGCACTCTACTCCCACTAGATTCCTTCAATTACTAAGCTAAAAGAAAACACATGAGCAGAATTTCCAGGATGACCGTGAAGACGCATTTCTTCAGCCCTTAACTTTATCTAGTAGCTGTCCAATTTTAACTAAGGCAGCAACTGTCTAACTTTCCCTGGTAACTGTTTGGCTAACTAGCAACCAGACAGTTTTAATTAGAAAGCTACTAAGAGTATAACCCCTACTAGTAAGCGCCGGCATTGTAAGCGTTTAACTCTGACTAGTTATAACACTAACACCAGTCAGCTACTTACTAGAGCCAGCCCATCTGGTGGCCTGCGAAGAAAGCACTTGCAGAAAGCGAAGACTTACAGCCTGTAGCCTTTTTCCTAGCTTAATGGCACCTCGCTAACCATGTGGCTTAAGACTTCCTGAAGATCGCGAATGACGGCCCCGGACTTTCTTCCAAGTCTAAAGCCACCCACGGCCACAACTCTCAGCGAACCCTTACACGAAACAAAAATAGAGGCTACTCCCACAACGTATCAGAAAGCCTAAACTTTGAGACGCGCCGAAACTGCCGAGCTACGAGCCTGGCCTGCTTGCCTGGGGGCCTGACAGGCGACAAATGTACAAGCTGGCACGTACCTGGTTGGTGCGCCACTTGTGCTATCACTCGTCGGGGCTGATCTCCAGGCACAGAACCAGGCCACACCAGACCAGTGAGGGCGAACACCATGCGCCGAAGAGTTAGAGCAAGAAAGCCGACAAAAGAGCTTTTGGAAGCTCTTTTTATGTTTCTCCTTCTTTCTCGTCCGTATTTAAAAAAGAGAACACAAGAAAAAGCTGAAGGGTGGGCGCTAATCTGTGACTTTTGAACTTGTTGAATATCAGCCAAAAGGATACCAATAAAAAAGCCACTGAGGCCCCTTAGCAGTATCCTGTATGGATAAGGAGCGCGCGCAATTATATTGGCGTCAGTATGTAGGGGAGGCTGAAGCTCGTCAGCACATGCGTGCGCATGTGTTGGGTTCTTGGTTTTTATCATGCACAAAATCCATGAGGTTCAGACTGATTGAAAAGCGTTCCACTTCTGTGCTGGTCTAATTGATTCGACCGGGACACAAAGGAGCAGACTGCTGCAGATTTTCCTACTGCGAGCATTTCAATTCAGGCCCACCTTACAGCAGCCCCCCGCGCTCCGTGTTCAGCGGTCTTCAGCCATTTCCTATCTCTGGCACTATTTTTCTTATTCTATTCATTTCTAAGAAGTTGAGAAAATCTCTGCCAAGAACTACTCCCGTTAGCCCATTGGCCTTGTTGCTAGCAGATGGGGGGCATAATGGTCGCACAATATTCCTACTTGCAGTGTCTCGCATGAAGCGCTTCCTAATGTCTAAGCGCTCTAGTCTGCTAGCTGCTCCGGATTTATTTCTAGAATCCTCAAGGCCTCCCTGATCATTGTCAGCTTTCAAAGGTAGCGGGAAGAGTATTCTTGGCCCCGGAGAAAAAACACTGAGCCAGCCCTGTAGTGATGTGAAAACATGGCAAAAACGTAGAATGGCCTTGGCTCCGTCTGTCCTACCGTATAGCCCAGGCGCAGTCACTGATGTAGCAACATTGTTCTGCGTGTTAGATTTCCAATATCTAAGATTTCCACTCAAATTCACTACAATGCCTGAGCTCCCTCTTCTGCCAATAGTTCCACCGAAGTCAGAATCTGCCCAGACAGTAAGGATCCGCTTGCCTTGGAGTTGTTTACTACGATTGACATACTTCAAAGCCCTTCGAGTTCTTAGTAAGTATCTACGTACACTACACGCTAAAGGGCTAGAATAGATTCGCAGCTCGCTTTAGCTTTTGCGCAAAGCTTCAGAGGAGTCGCGAGATCTATTCGGGTAGCACTTGCTAAGTACTGAAGGCAGCCAGTGCGCTCTTGCTTATATTTTCGTAGCTCTTTATCTTCAGGCGTGGACGGATTAGGCGCTTGAAGTAAAGGAGTAGCGAAATGCCTACCCAATTCGCCACCAAGTCTCCCGAGTATTTTATTAGCGTAGTCCTCTTGTGATAGAGTGAAGTCATTAGTTTTCAAGTTTCGAATAATCTTGATGCCCGATAAGTCACATGTCTCCTGTGTCGTATTCTTAGCGACTTTCTCAGGTGTTAGCTTTAAAAGGGGGCGAAGCTCTTCATGTAGTTTCAGAACTTGAGCGCTTGGACCAAAGAGCCAAAAACTATCGACAAACACTACGAGGAGGACGCCCCCTTTTTGCCAAGCGGTTGGCCCACATAGATTGCATTAGTTACTATCTTATCTCTACGATCTGACCAAGCGCGTGGCGATAAACGTAAACCATTCAGAGCATATAGAGCTACGCCATATCTATAGCCTCAAAGTTCTTGGAGTCGTTTATCTAGGTCCGTCGACATCAATAACAGGGATCGCAGCAGATGGCAAGAAGAAGACGGCGGGGCACTGACATGCAATACACAAGCGCATGCGGATAATACATAAGCCGGGAGCTTCTGCATAAGGTCCGGCGGGATCGCTAATTTTATCCATATAACCCAAACAAACAATGCGAGCGCTTTTAGTTCCGTCCCGTTTTGTGGAGAGTAATAATTTGCAGGGAATACCTCTGAACCCTTTGGCAAACCATTGAGAGAGTTCTCTCGCCGATGCTCTTCTGAAGGGGCCTCGGTCTGATTTCGAATAGCCGAATAGCAGCAGACCAGTCAGGCAGGCTGCGTCAAGTCGTAACCTGCGCAGTCAGCTGTAACTGCTGAAATTTCGAAACAAGCCAGCCTCAGGCTAGACTTCAGCGCTGGGGGCTTCAGGCTTTGTCGTTGCTGCTTTCCAAGCAGTCCAAGAGGCGGCTGCTCCGGCTGTAGTTCTTCGACGTGGTCGCCCTCGTCTTGAAGCTCGGACAGAATGGCTCGCCAAGCTTTGCGGCTGTGTCCGCTCCCCTCAAGTTTCGCGGACATCGCTGCGCTGGGACGTTCGAGAAGGTCGACCGCTAGACCACTGGTAGATGGAGTTTCTACTTTGTGCAACGTACGAGGGAGAAGCAGAGGCAATTTCGAAGGCCTTGCCGTCAGCCTTTTCTGTACGTTCCCGATCCAATTTCAGGCCAGCAGCGGGACCTTCTTCGAGCTCACGAGGGAGGCTTGGGTAAGATGGCGCGGTGTAAATGTAGCTCGCCCCACCTCTGGCGATCGCGGTGCCTCCGCGCTTGTTTCTCACTTTTCCACGATATGAAACAGATTCGCAAAATCTGTGGACTATAAAAATTGAATAAGAAAATGGCGCGTAGTTATTGGCGTCAATGGTGTGGAATACATGCTCGAAATTTGCCAGCGTTTCAACCAGTCAAGACCTGAAAAAATGCGAGGCGAGAACCGTTGTACTTTTCTGCCTTAAGTTTTCAGATTGTCACTACTGAAGGGAAACGAGGCACGAAACGAGATGGAACAGCTAGGAGCCACAACACATAGCAAGCGTTAGCGTGGAACTATGTTCTAGATTAGAGACAAAACAAAGCGTTTACGGGGATGGCAAATGGGTAGTGGGGGGCTCCAATGACTCTCCTGGGAGAGTTATACTTTGGTCTTGGGCCAAGCGGCTCGCAGTAGAAAACTTCGTTTGTGTTTGTGGTGTGTCGTCGTGTGTCGTCTGTTTGTCTCTCGTCTCCATGTTGATCCTATACAAAGATCTTCCAACAGATTTCTGCTAAGTAGAAATACCTTGCGGCTCCCGCATTTCTGCGAAAGAAGAAACCGTGAATGCAGCTGGTTCTCCTGATGCCGTCCCTGCGGTGTCGGAACCTGAAGTATGACTGTAGATCGGAAAAAAGGTGCTGCTATATTTTCAAGGTTTGTTAGTATGCATTTTCGTTGTATCCGACAAAGGTCTTCGTTTGTGAGCAGTCTGTTGCACTAAACGCTCACGAAGTTTCTAATTTATTAGGTCGAAACAAGAACCGAAAACTGCGTACCTTGATTGCGTGTGACAGAGTCTGGCGAAGCCCCCGGTTCGCCGGGGCTGAGA
The DNA here is from genome assembly GCA_905178165.1 of Amoebophrya sp. A25. NCBI lineage: Eukaryota > Dinophyceae > Syndiniales > Amoebophryaceae > Amoebophrya > Amoebophrya sp. A25. The sequence goes on along the minus strand of CAJINU010000008.1, from coordinate 187,589 downwards.
TACGATGCAGACGCGGGCCCACTGCTGTCCACAACCACATAAGACGCGTCACCTGTAACCTCGACGTCAGTGTCAGCCTCCTCAACATCAGATAGATCGGCCTGCGTCCACGCTGGTATCTTTGTGCCATGCTTCTTCGGGTCCTGGTGTAAGGCTATGGCCAGACGAGACGCGAGACCGACCGCAACAAAGTTAGAGGCCGTATTGGTGTATGTAAGCGTATGAAATCGAATTGGTGGAGTCAATCTTTAGTCCGAAAATACGGGAGTAACAGCTTACTGGATCAACAGGCTTGCAGTCCTCTACAAAACTTCGGGTATAAGAAAATATTGATGAAGTAGAAGTTGATTTGTCAAGTATGAAGTTCATCAAAATTTATCTACTTTGCTCCCAAAGAAGTGCTTTGCATAATAACAGAACAGCGCCGACTGCATGAGCGCACCCTCCTCGCCTTTTCCGCAACAACACCCCGAGAAACGTGGCTGCAGCTCTTCTGCTTGCGACTGATGTTAGCCAGATCCTACTTGTGGCTCCATCTGTCTATCATAACACCTTTTGAAAAACCGCACGACATGGCTACCTACTCAGTAAAAACCAAATAAATGGTAGTGAGCTAATGGACCCAGGGTTGTTGATGGAGTCGTAATATAGGACTGAAGCCTTAAAAGTTGTGGATTTTGCGCGGCTCCGGCCTCGTGATTCGGCAAAAGCGTCTTCGTCCTTCGCTGCACAAAGAGATAACGGCACGCGCTGATGCAAGCCCAACAAACTGTGAGCAACTCGCGACTCGCAATGGAAGTCTTCACGGAAAGGTAAAAGCGGTACGCGCTGATGCATGCCCAATAATCTGTGACCATGGTTCGTTAGGGGTTAATGGTGTCTTGTTCATCTTCACCAGTAACTGAAAGTTATCAGTTTTTTCAACAAAGAAGTAACGAAAGTGAGTTTTTTGAATACTTTGATTTTGGGAAGTAGATGCAGCAAGGGCCAGCATTCGTAAATAATATGACACCACACGTATACTTATGATTTGTGACCTAGAGAAGTTCTAGTATTAAAAAATGGTGTATGATGAATGATTGGCATCTTCGCCTATCTCTGGTCCTTACGTTGATATCATGCGTTTTGTCAAGTCTATGGTCTCTAGTACTTCCATCGTCAAGTACCCAGTCTTATCGAAAGCGTATCCTTGCTCCTTTTGTCCGCCGCTGTATGCTCTTTCGGCAAACGTCATCATATTTCGGCCAGAAGTAAGCCGCAGGCTGTCGGAGAGAATGCGGATCTGCGGTTCGAGGAGAGGACCTGGAGCGTTGCGCTTTGAAGAAATGAGAACTACAAACAATATTTACTCCATTTTTTGATAAGTAATTGTGAGTGTGCACAAGAGCAGAATGATGAACGTTGGTTTTTCTGATTTTCTTGAGTGGTCTACGCAAAGAAAAAGTATGACCTTTTGAGTACCTACGAGGGGCCTTGGAATCGAGCAGCAGGCGGCATAGCGACCCACAATTTTCTGCCCTCGGATATAATTGCTTTCCGCCAGTATTGACATAGGCTCGCGCGCATGGCCGCTGTAATGCTTTCTGTCACGACTACCATAGCAGACCGACCTCTGCCCCTCTTCAGTCATCTGCGCATAACCATGGAACCGCGTCGGACTCGAGCTACGCTCTTCGTCAGAGTCAGTCATCGTTTCGTAGAATATGAATGTATCAAGCTTAAAGATGTTTGCTCTATCTCTACCCACCTCTAACTACCCAATTTCTCTTTTCAAAATTGAAGCCGAAGATGAATTGAGGACAGCTAATTTCTTAGCCTAAAGTGGTCGAGGTCATGAGTAGTAGTATGGTTTGTTTCTTTGGATTTCAGCAAGCGGACAGCCATTATTTGGTGAATCAAGAACAACAGCGGAAGAGAGTCACTCGCCTTCACGAATTCACGAAAACTCGACACGACTTCTTAGAGGGGCACGGTGTGCGACAGTGTTCAACTCTCGCGGTCCTCTCTTCTCGTCTCTCGTGCTCATGTCGACGACAGCAATTTGTTTCGCTGGCGATAAATATGCGACTCACTCTCAAGGAATGCTCGCTCGTACTCTCAAGCCACGTAAATGAGCGTGAGAGCCGTGCTCCTAGAGTCGTTCTGTCTCACTTCTAGAATCTCTGGGACCTCCACAAGCGCGTCCTCTATTTCATCGGGCGCCAACATTCCACACCATTATCAATGGATTACGTAAGAGCAGTCTTGGTTCACATATCAAAGCGCTCTTGGAAACATTTTCTTCTGCTGCCGCATCTTGGAAGCATCAGGCATCTACGACCTCATTCATTTTCATTCTACCTGGGCAATAGACACGATTGCAGTTGTTCAGCACCAGACAGTTGAGACCACTAGAGGATAATGCTTTCGTCACTAATATAGTTGCCTATTTATACTTGAGTGTGTTCGATCTATACAGAAGCTCTATCTCCTCATCTAGTTACGAGTATGACAAGAGAGTAAATATCGATGTACACTCGCTAGTTTGCGTTCTAGGGATGTACAGTCTCGCGTCCCCCGATGAGCTTTCCCGAACGATGAATGCAGCGGAGCCCATCAACCGTTGCACACTGAGCCAAACTCCGCGGCCTCCAGCAGGAGTGAGTAGAGCCGACCCGCCGGTTGATAAGTGCAAGTTTTGGACTAGCGTCTGCAGCCGCGAGAAATGAGCCCGATAATGAAAGCCTGAAAGCAAAACTGCTCACCAATCGTGTAGAGATTTTTGAGGAAGCCCAAGCCACACGCGCTCCAAGCCACAAGGCTCTTCGCTCTTCCTAGGCCACCCAGTACCTTCGTGACGCACCGTTGCTAGGACCCCGCAGTTGAACTTCCTATGGCGCACACACTCTCAGCGCTCCCTCGGGTCGACACGCAAGCACCGTTGCCACTTCCATGCTCTTCATTCGGAAATAGAAGAGAAAGCTTCCAGTCTTTTCATGTAGCTTTCTAGAGCTTTTCACGATCCGAGCTGCCCAGGTCGGGAACCATCTGCGCTGAAACAACTGGTGCTCGAAGCACCGTAATGCGACACGCAAGCTCGTGTTGATGGGGCTGTTCTGGGGAGAGTTCCAGAATCTACCCCGAACAAACTGCAAACGACCCGTCGGTTGTCGCCGGAAACGTCCGAAGTTAGCTATCGCCGCAGAAACCCGCATATAATTCCAGCGCCTCACACAGGTGTCACATCACGCCTCCTAATCCGTATATCGTTCGTCGCGGCAAAGGTGGACATGATCTCTTGCTCTTCATATTCAACATTGAAGTCGATCGATCGTCAGCTTTCTTACATACAAGAAGGAATAATAAGTAAAACCTGTTCCCCAGTTGTACATGATTTTTTGGTGTTCTCCTCCACGTCCGCTTTCTTACAAGGGAACAATCAAATACTACATATGCACCAGTCACATATCGTGAGCGATCTTGGTCATAAAGTCGTCTTTTTCGCGTGCATGCAAAGTCTACACTTCTCTGATAAGTTGACTCCATTTGTGTGCCGCTTCGGATTCACCATTTTCAAAGCCAAAATCTTTTGCTGCTTTCAATCGAAGGCTAAGCTTTAGCCAGAATAGGAACTTCGTCTATTTATTACCTAGTTAAAGGTAAACAACAACTCAGTTCCCTAACGTCTGCCGTTCGATAAAGAGCTCGAAAATGGTAACTCTTCGTCCAAAGTTTTCGGTTTTCCGAACGAATGCTCTGCAGAAGAGCACTCACACAAGAGCAACGTATCCAAACTTCACGCTATTTCTTTTCGATACAGCCTAGGAACAGTAGTTTTGTCCGTAAACAGAGAATGACTCTAACATGTTGTCTGGTCGAGCCGTCATTTGCGCATCATCAACATCCATGCACTAGTACACTATAGTACTTATAATGAAAGAGAAACTAACATACATTTCAATATCAACCTATTCAGTGAAATTTGAACCCGCGGTCTAATATCTGAGGTAGAATCTGAAGCATTTTCGTTGTCTGCGTTCTCTAATATTTGATCCCTTTTGCCTAATAATGAACGAACGCGACTTTTGTAGTATTGCCTGGCGGCCAGCATTTCATACTAGCCCACTAGCTCCAGACAGTCAATCGCGCAAATTGTGCAACTATGCAGCACGAGAAAGGCAAAGAAAATGACTGCGAGGAGCTGCATGGGCGAGTGTGAAATGAGGACACGAAAACACGAGAGTGTGAAAGTGAATGGGAGACAGGAATGAAGGAGAACGGAATGAAGATGAACGGACTCCGAGGTGCCGCGGGGTGCCTGAAGCGGCACAAAGGGCGGGAGGGAGGGAAAAGAAAAGAATACAGAATAGCGAAGTGGGAATCGCTAGCGAATCGAACGGAATTGAACGGAATGAATGAGCGTCCGCGTGTAGGATGCGCGGCCCCCGAATAGAGTGAATGAGTGTTCGCGTGTAGGATGCGCGACCCCCGAATGAAGTGAATGCGATCTCGTTTTCTCAGTCACTACAAAAGTGAACAAACCAGCTTAACCGAACAACTCCGCTGTCCTCCAAGTCTGACATTGTTATAATTTCTTGTGAACAGGTTCGGTTCTCCTGCAATATACAGCTTACTTCTATTTCCCTGTGCTAGCTTGTCGCTGGAGGTCTTCATTCTTGTGCTCTTTTTCAGTAGAATAATATCATACTTTCTCGGAAACATTAATAGGTACTACATCAATCATCGTAGGTGACTTTCGATTGTTGAACAACTAAGCTTCTGAAGTCTTGCATTTCCTATCTCTAATCAATATCTAAATGTTTGATCTAGGTGAAAGTCCAGCTACAGTTCGGCATTGTCATCTGAGACCGACCACTCTGTACATAGCTAATAAAACTACAAGGAGAAATCGAAACGATATACTTTTGCTTGTTTGTGCTCTAGGGTTCCAACGCTTCTTCGTTGGAATTTCAGATTTTTCATATTTGAACTTCATATCCTGATATTCGAATTTGATACATCAAAATGGTCTACTACGCTTTCATCAGTTCAAGGCACACATCAATGTTGATAACACCTACCGTTCTGGTGGAGTCATACTAAGATCTAAGAGAGAACCCTCGCTTCACACAAGGAAACTACCACACATGCGAACTAACACGAGGACGAAGAGGACATACCCTAGCTTTCTCAGTTGATAAGATACACTCTTGCAACGGTTGCTGCAGCTCTGGGTCGTACAATTTATTTGCTCGAGTATAATATTGGTTCCCATTTTATCGCTTCATCTGCTTGATGGTGGTCGTGCTGCTACAATCATTGTCCTAGTCATACAAGATTCCTACGTACGAGCCACACATTTCCTAATCATCATCTTCTTCAATTTGTGACATTGATCAATCATATCAGATGTTTCCAACATGCACAAGCTCGAGTTTCAGTCACCACATCAATGACACATTCTTAACCTAATTTTCCCCAATGCACTATCCTTCCTCTGCTCACACATACTCCTGGCTTTCTGTGAGCTAACAACGCCTTCCGAAAAACCTGGAGAGGTGATCGAGTTTCATGATTTATTGCAGAGCGTGCTTCATCCTTAGTCTCAGAAAAGTGATCATGTTGTTCGCGATCATTTTGCTCATAGAAGTTTTCATTTGTTGTTCTTGAGTGTATTCATCCTAAGTTCGAGGGAGATTAAGTGGGATAACTTATCTGTTTGCGGTCGTTGCACTACAACATCAAAATCAGAGAATATGAATGGATGTTTTTTCTACCTCATCGCGACTCCTGTCCACTGCTTCTGTCATCGCTACTGAGATGGCTCGCAAACGGTTTTCTTGCATCTATTTTCTTGATCTTCTATCCATGCGCAATGCCCTTCAGGAAAGTATTCGCTGTTGCTCTTGACGCGATTAACTTCCCAAAAGGCCGCTGGGTCGACAGCAGCTAGTGCCGTAGCGATAATTTCGTAACCAGTAGCCGGAGTAGCCGTCGTTGACGCTTTTCCCGCAAAGTTAAAGCTGACAAATGGGGACGCACAGTAATGCAGTTTCTAAAATGGGAGTCAGCAGTTGGTGTGCCTCATCATAATATTGCAGAGAGTCCCTTCTTTTCTCCAAAACTGCTTCGCGTCCTTCGCCTCCATCTTCGGTGTCATCACAAACCGGTGAGTGGTGCCACTACGTGTGGCTTCCGTACTGATTATGAGCTTCGGAACCCCTGCTCCTTCCATTCCATTGACCTTCTCCAATACATCCCTGCACGACCCCAACCTTGACGCTGACCCTGGATATACTTCCTCACATTTAAGGAACTTGTACATCTCCGGTGTGTTCAGGCATGTGTGCAGTGGGGCCTCCGGCTCTCCCTGGCGCTCCATGGCCACGCTCATAGCGATACTCCTCTTGGTGTCTTCGGACACGTTCCATAGCTGATAAACGTGATCCACGCTTTGACTCTCAGCAACGACCATCTCCGGCGGCTTGCACCAGCCTGGTTAGATCGGATTTGAAGTGGAGCACTTCGGGATCACAAAAAGTGAGTTAGTTCAGTCATATTCGGTTTTGGTGGTACTAAAGCTGGTAGCGAACAGACAGTAAGCACACACCCAAGTATGGTCATTTAGTGAAGTTCGCAATTGAACACCTGCAACGCATATTGTAAGACGTTTTCTCATGCATCGAGAAAAAACAGAAAGAACGAGTCTGAACCTTCTGCCGCTGCGGCATCGGGCTGTGATTGTATACTCGTTGTCGTTTCTTGAAAGATTGTCTTCATGCAGCCGCCTTCCTCATCCTCTACCAGTACGCACTCTCCAACTTTGCCATCCTCGATGAGATTAGGGCTGCAGTGTGTGCTATCAAATCTCTGGCATGACGAAACAGGTCATGCGCGGATAAGTATGTAAAGAGCTTCACTCGCGTGTCTCACCAACATCAAGAAGGTCAGATTGATTTCATTTTGAATGAGATCATAATACTCAAATGCATAAATACTGAAGCAACATCTGATAGTACTGTGTCATTCGATTGTTGAAAGTCCTTTTCTTAAGCTCAACTTTGCCCTCTCGCCAGAGGTCAGGACCGTCTTTTTGTGAATCCAGAACATTCCTGCTGTATAGAAAACCGTCTAGCCAGAGCCGGTTCGCCCCCACCCATGTCTTCGCCGGCGCGCTAGAGCTATAGTAGGGCGCCCCTTGCTTTTTGAGGTTGAGACATAGTGGAACCTCCTCTGTCCTGACAATTATCTGTCTTCTATCAGAAGGGCTGACGGCCAAGTTCGGATTGAAAGAAGATTACTGCAGCTTCCCAGACCGAAAATTTCTACCAAAGAAAAAGAACACACGCTCAAGATTTGATAATAGTGGGGGTTTTCAAGGGGTTGAAGTTTGTTTTTGTTTTCGAATCTCGGTTCAAATGAATGCAAAGTAGGCCATTAACGGCGCTTCAAATCCTGTCAAGAATGTGTCGAATCTTGAGCCAAAATGGCTCGTAGTGAAGGAGAAAGAAAGTTCAAACGATTCGTCTCGCTTGACCATGTTCAAAATGGTCAAGAGAGGCCAAAAAGAGGAAAGAAGAAGCAACGTTAATTACTGACGGAACCTAGTGCGACCGTATGCAAATGATCAAATTTTTGGAAGAACTTCGGGGAGGGTATACAAAAACAGGCGCTTTTTGTTAACCCTCCACGGAAGTCCGAAGAAAAAAATATAGTGATCACGCAGATCAGCATAAGGAACCAACTAAATTAATTCGATCTTCGATCTCCTTTCGAACCACTTGAACCAGCGATCTTAAAAACTTGAGGAATTTAGGATCTTCAAGGAAGTGCATTTGCGATTCTTAACCACAAACCGTCCCCAGTGCACCATCCCGAAGACCTAAGCAAAACCCTTCTACTTGCTCCTTGTTTCCTACGTACTCTTCGCCGTCTTTCTCGTATGCGTATCGTAGTCGGAATGCGTCATAGCTTTTTACAAAGACACCCACGCCGACCTTCTCAGCAGTAGCCCAGAAGCGTTTCCTGATGTCTAGTCGGAATGCGTCATAGCTTTTTACAAAGACACCCACGCCGACCTTCTCAGCAGTAGCCCAGAAGCGTTTCCTGATGTCTACTAGAAAATCTTCAACACGTATTCCGGCACCGCTCAAGACCTTCCGATGTACTCGCTGCACGAATGTAATCGCTGTTAGACTGTCACGCCAATCGACCAGAAAATACGAGATAGGGTTCAGCTTCTGCTTCACCATGTACAGGCAAGCGATGTTCACACCGGTAAGCATGTCCTTCCGCTTAACTTCTGCTCGTGCATGCCGATAGTAAACCACATCGCCTTCCTTGAACTCTCCGTCGCTCGTGCCCTGCCTGCTGGCTGCTTGCGCCTCGTCGTTGAGGAAGAAAGTCCGTTCACGTCGTGCTTTGTGTTTCGCTAACATCTCCTCCGCGGCTCGCGTGTCGTGGTCTAGTCGGTCCCACGTACCTTCGGTCGGGTCTTCGTCGTCTTCGAATCGTTTTGCAACTGCGGATAGCTGTAAGCGAGGTTTCTCGTTGAAGCGGAATTCATGGGCAGACTTGTAGCCCCATGCGGGTCGTGAGGTCGTTCTCCAGTGCCACTGTAAATCGTCTTGCTCGTTGTCCCAAGTGTTCTTCTTGCTGCTGAATCTCATCCGAGTAGCTAGAAAGGCGCGCGTCTCCTTGTGGGGAAACTCGATTGGCCATTGGCCTCGTGGATTCTCTCGCGAAGCTGGTTTGAATCGAATGCGGTATCTGCGACACAACTTTGCAACAAGTCCGCCACGTCCCCCGCCCCCGTTGTCGCAGCGAATTCCGTTTGGGAACCCTTGATCCTTGAAGACTTCATCGAGGCAGGCGATGACGTATTTCAGGTCGGTGCTGCGAACTGCGAATAACCATCCATATCCAGTTGCAAAGTCGACGACGGTAAAATAGTACTTGTTTCCGCGCTTGGATTCTGCGTAAAGACCATGGTGATCGATGAAGAACTTATCACCAAAGCGCCGGGCGGTATCCTGATAGAAGACAGAGTCGGTCTTCGCGTTGGCTCGCTCAACTCCACAGACTAGGCAGCGAACATCGATCGCAAAAATCTTCGCAATCTTCCTCGATGCCAAACCACCAGACACGTTCTTCTTCTTGCCTCAGTCGCTCCAAAGTTGCACTGAAAGTCCCGTGGTGCTGGTCATGGCTTTCCTTGAGAATCTTCAATCGCAAAACCTCTGGCACAATGGTACACCAGATTCCGCGGACCTTCTGAAGCAAACAACCATCGTCGTCGAATCTGAACTCGCCTTTTTCGATCCTTCTGATCAGCTTCCTCGCTTCCGCTCTCGTGCCAACTATGCTTCGCCGGACTCCCTGTTTCCAGTCTTCGCTGGCTTTTTCGTCTCGCTCTGCAAGTGCTTGTAATATAGGCCCACAGTATTCGTCGCGCCGCTGTTCTTGTGCAACCTCTAGTCGTGGGCCTGAAGCTGCGCCGCTTGCGATGCACTGTAAGCAACGCTTCTTGCCCATCAAAAGAGCACCGCAAAACGTCGTATCCTCGGACACCGTGCCAGACGATCCGGAAGCCTCCTTCAGTAGCTCCATCGGCCTTCCGTGTCGTACTCTGCAAACTAACCCGTTTCGGCCCAGCTCGGTAGAAGAGGACAACACGAACTGTTCCCCAACTTGCTGGCCAAACTAAAAACCGCCCCGGCGCAAAAATCCACTTGCGAAAAACTTCCAAGCCTGTCAACACGTTGTCGCGCCACAAGGCTGCATAGAGATCCTCGGTTCGGATGTTTTCGGTGCTGTCTCCGTTGAGACTTCTCGTTGCGAAGTCTAGCAAAATCGCTTTCGGCTCTGCTGTTTCTTCGGCTGCTGCGTTTTCGTTTTCTTGTTCGTTTTCTGGTTCTGGAACCTGCTCTGCTAGGTCCCTCGCTTCGGCTTGCTGCTCGTCGTTGTCGTTGCCGTTGCTATCCTTCAGCGCGCTGTCTTGTTGCTCGTTCGGGTCGTTGCTCTTGTCGTCGTCTTGCCCTTTCGGTTCTTGTTCGTTCGGTGTCGCGAAGACTTGGCGGCACATACAACCACGCTGATAGTCGTGATCAGAGTAACCGTCCCTGGTTGCATGTGTCTCCAATCATAGCGGCGCGCCGCAAGTCGTTTCTGGGTCGTCGATCGTCATCTTCGTGGGGTCAAAGTCCCGAATCGTTCTCGAGGTGCCTTGTCGCTGTTCCTCGTTCGTCTCCTCGAATTCTAAACAATCCTCCGGGATAAAGCCGAAGACGCGGAAGCTGCTCTCGTGCGTTGTGGAGAGACTTGCCAACCACTCCCGAAAGGCGTGAACTAAAGCTCTACGCGCCTCCAAGTCGGTCCTACGGTACTTTCTGCATCCTACGCGACTGACCATTGGCCAAGACAACTTCTTCAGCCGACTTTTTGCTTCGAGGTGCCAAGCTTCTGAGCGTGTTGAAGTTGAGTGGTACCGCTTCAACTCGAGGTCTGCAACTGGTGCTGCACGTTGCGCACGAAACTGCGACAGCAAAGGGGCGTAGTTGTTCATATATGCCGCAAAGCATGCTCCTTCTAACTTTTCTGGTGCATTGCAAAGCGCTTCAATCACCTCAGGCACACGCATCCCAGAAGTCATTCTCGCAAGCTTCGTAGCTTTCGCTTGCTCTGGCCCTGTTTCTTGTTGTCCTACACGTTGTTCCGGATTCTCGAAAAGGAAATGAATAAACTCGCCTACGCGTCCGTCGATGCCATCTTCATTCTTGACCGGCAACGGCTGCCGCATCATCATCAGCATCGCCCCACCGAGTGCGGCTGATTGCATCCGCTAAGACGTTGCGTTGACCAGGAAGAAAACAACGAATAACGTTGCCACGGGCGAAGTTGTCATAAAGGAAGCTCCCCGATCCATCTACGAACCTTCTCTGCGACCCTCTGGCTGGCAAAAAGGGCCCCCATCTCCGCTGTGCCGTTGTTCTTGTGATCGAAGTAAAGAAGGATCGCAAATCGATCGAATTCCGGTACGCCTTCCTCGCTGAAAAATTTCATCGCATGCGCCTCTTCCTCCATCGTTGACCAGTTTCGTTCCTGCTCGCTAAAGGTGTGACCCTTGAAACAGATCGGAAAGGGACGTCCGTGCGGCTCCTTCCTCTGACAAACAGCAAAGCTTTCGGAAATCTCTGAAGCATCACAAAAAACCTCAACAGGCGGGCGGGCCTGCCGGTTTCGCGCCAGTTCAAAGCCGCTTCCGCATCTAGGTCAACCTAGTAGGCTTCCGCGCCAAGTGCGTGTCGTAGTTCCTCCACGTGTTGCAGCGCTTCTTCGTCGGTTTCGAAATGCTTGAGAAGCGTTTTCTTGTCTATGTACTTGCGGAGCGGTTCAACAATTTGCGGCAGGCGAGGCATGAACTCCCTGTGGTAATTCGCGAAGCAGACCAAAGACTTCAAGTTCTCTGCGGTCTTCGGATGCGGCCACCTCTGTAAAGCCTCCCGCTTTTTCGGGGTCGGGGTTCTTCCTTGAGCAGAGACACCAAATCCCAATACTTCGGCGGAGCGTGCTGCAAACACGGACTTGCGCAAACTTAAACAGAAACCCGATTGCCGACACCTATCGAACAACGCGTCTAAACGCTGCAGAAGCTCTTCATCTGAAGACGCGGAGAAGCAAAGATTGATCATCGACGAAAACACTGCACCGCTGAAGAGTTCCGAAAACTCGCTGCGTGTGGCTCTGAAAAAACGCTGGCGCCCACTTCGGTCCCAACGGCAAGCGCTTCGGGATGAAGATCCCTTCAGACGTTGACCAGGAGAGGCATTCTGCGGTCTCTGGATCCAACAACATCTGACTATAGCCCATCGCCAAATCCAAGACGACGAACCACTTCGGCTTCCCGCTCAGCAAGTTCTTGAAGATCTTGTCAGCACGTGGCATTGCCATGCGATAATCCTCGACCTGCTCGTTGTATTTTCGGTAGTCAACAACGACTCTGCGAACGACGTGTCCTCTTCTGCCGGCAAGCTAAAAAAACTGGCGAAGTCATCGGCGGCGGCGCTTCGTTTTTCACGTCGTGGTGCCTGATCTTGTCTTCGAAGATGTGTTCTTTAATTAGAAAACTGACCCGCATCGAATCCAAAAAATTTAGGCTGTAGGGCTGTTGCAACTTCCACTGTGCTGACCTCTTGATCTTGTGCGAAGCGCGGATCCCTTTCAACAATGGAAATTCTGCCCCGTCGTCGTGCAAGTACTCGGCGTTTCTCGTAATCTTATCGATGCTCTTAGTCCGAAGAGGCTCCGGGACGTCCTTCTGCTTTTCTTCTTGTGCTTCTCGGACTCGCTTGCGCCACTCCTCGCTGTCTCTCGGAATCTTGTCGGAACCTCCTTTCCGCTTCGCTTTCTTGCTGGCAATCTCCTCGCAGATTGCTGTTTCTTCTTCGGCTGGGTCAAGGTTCTTTCGTGCCTCTTTTTTGTACTTCGCGTTCATGAACTTGCTCCGCCCTCGTTGTGGTTGTTCTGGCTCATCTTCGTCCCCAGCAGCGCCACACGTATTCATATAGAGAACCTGCCTTCTGCTTCCTTGCGTTGCTGCTCGACCAACAGCGGCGCCGACTTATCTCCGAAGAGCTTTTCAACACCAAGCACCGCGCCCGCGACTTCTTGTTGGGACAAAGGCCGATCGCAAATTTGTCGCACTACTAGCTGTTCGACGCTGAGACTCCTGCTGAATCTGGAATCGTGCGAAGCTTCGAGAACGATCGGAACGCCCTCTACTTCTTTGCGGAGCAGGATCGGCATCGGGCTCAGATCAACCCCACATCCTTGCCGCGCTGTCAAAGAATACGCCCTCCCGGGTCAGAGTTTCATGAAGTCGATATGCACAAGCAGCCGCACTACGTCTTCAGAAGGTATTCGAATCTTTTGCACAACCTGAGTTGCGTCCCCGGTGGCCTCCTCCGGGTTCTGCTCCGTCTGTTCGGTTTCTGTCGTTTCTTGTTCGGCTCTTTTCTTGCCGGCTTTCTTCGCTGCCGGTTTCGTTTCTCGCTTCTTCGTCCCCTGTGTCCTATCCTGCTTTGAAGTTCCCTCCACCGCTTTAACCTTCTTCAAAGCTCGCTGCCGGCCCTTCTGGCTCGGCTTTTTCCTCTTTTTCGTGGAGCTCAGTCAGACGCCCGCCGGCGTCTCCTCCGAGTCTGATGCAGCGTTCTCAGACGTCTCGTTGCCGGTCTCTTCTTCTTCGGCCTGTTCCTCCTGTTCTGGCTGCTCTTCTTGCTCCTGCTCCTGCTCTTGCTGCTCCTGCGTTGCTTGTTGCTCGTTCGCTTTCTCCTCCTCCTTCATGGCTCCGAAGGCCTCGTAGTTTCCCATTCCTCTCGGGATTGAGATGCTGAGTTTCGTGAGGTTCAGCGCCTTCGGCTCGTACTTAACACCGAACACTTCATCGAAATAACGAAGGCCAAACGCCATGTTATCACCAACACACAGCCACGGAACTACCGCAAAGGGAATCCACATAGACTGTTGCCGCTTCTTGTTTTCGGCGACAGTGATGAGGACTTCGACAAGCCGACGAACGTACGGAACCTGGTGTGCTGCGGCTCCTAGCTGAACTACATCTCTACCAACTTCGCGAAGATTGCGAATTGCGTCGGGGCTGCGTTTTCGAAGTTGTTCAAAGAAGGTCTCATCGATCAGAATTCGGCCCTCTTCCTCTGCTCCAACCAAGCAACAACTATCGAAAAAGGCTTCGACCGGAGCTCCCTTAACGTGCACTACGCCCAACGGGGTCAGCGGCTTTCTCGTTTCCTTCAGCTGTTTAAAAGAACCCACAACCGGCGGCCCTGCGTCTTCGTTCTGAACCCTTTCTCCGGTTTCTGCGTTGCGAACCTCGAACACCTCTTCAAACGCCAGCGCGCGCGAGAACTTCAACGAACCCAGCGTCGCATCGACTTCCGCGAACGCTCCTTGCTGTTCTGCGTATGCTGTGCAAACTTTTAATGTGAAGACAAGCGGTTCACGAGGTTCGAAGAAGACCGGACGCCACTCGTGACGGCTATCAATCGCCGCGCCACCTGCGTACCTTTTCAACTCGCCTTCGGTGATATGCAAGAAGACCGCCGCGGGCGCCTTCATGCTGTTCATCGCCTTAAAGCCCTTTCCGCTCGCCTTCCACTTTCCTTTCGCACCTGCTAACACCTTTTGCCAGCCTTCTGCATCTGCTTCGCCGTGACGCTTGCTGCCTTGTGGTTGCTGCTCTGTTGCTTTCAGCTCTTCGGCTTTCTGCTCCTGCGCTTGCTCTTGTTGCGGCTCTTGGTCTTGCTGCTCGCTGTTCATCGCACCGAAGCGACGCGTCGGCATCTCGGTCAAATCTTCTCTGTGCTCGTACGGGGCGCAAGCCATGTTACAACGCAGACCATTCCCTTCACGTGAATCCTCGGCAGCAATCTTGTCGGGGCAGAGGATGTCGGCGGGGTCTCCGGTGGTCTTGTGGTGCTTCTGGCAATAGCTGCAAAAGCCTACTGCAAGCGGGGTTCCGGCGCGCCGCTCGATGGCGTTTACGCGTTTGTTGAACTTTGCGTGGTGGATGTATCGATGGTTCCCACCGCACCCAGCTCCTTCGGCTGTCGCTCCTGGTTGTCGGGTCGCCGTTTGCGTCTGCGTTGTCGTGTGCCTGTTCTGCTCTTCTAACACTGCCTGCGGGGTCATCGCTCCCAACTTGCTCTCGTCGGTTCGGTTTCCTGTTAGTGTTCGCAACGTTGGTTCCGGCGGAATACCGACGGGGCGCTGCTGCTGCTGTTTTGCTTGCTCTGCTTGGCCGGTGATCGCAATCCGCGATAGAATTGCCTGCAAGGACTGCCTCTCAAGCGTGTCTCCGCGGTCCCCGAAGTAGTCGTCAATTTTGGTTACGATCCAAATCGGCAAGCCGCTGCGGTACTTCAAGTTGTTCACCATGTTCTTGCGCTCCATGTCGCTGCCATCGACATCTGACAAGGTGAAAAACGTGTTGCCGGTTTCTCTGCGTTCCTCCATGAGCAATTCGAAATGAACACGATAGGAACTTACGAAGGCAACAAGGGCTGCGCCCTGCTCCTTTCCTGCGATCGTGTACTTGACTGCGCTCAAAAGCCCTTCCAGCGTGGAGATCGCAGCTTGGTTTGTGATTCCGAATTCTAAACGAAGTTGGTCGACGAAATCATTGAAAGCAGCGTGGTAAAGCCCCTCGGAATCTTGTACCGCGTCGAAGTTCGCAAGCGTTCTTGCAGTGCGCTTTTTGATGCCGTTGGCGACGTCCCCAAGCTGCATTCCGTTCCAAGCGTGCCGCAACATCTTTTCCGCCTGGTACTGTTTCAACGGCTGACGATTTTCCACAATTTCCAATACTGCTTCCGCCTGTCTGACCGCTTTGAACTTAAGTTGCGGCAGATGAGGTTTTGCGAAAGCTCCACCGCTGCCATTCAACGAACCGAACTGCCAATCTGCAATCAACGAACCGGCACGCAACTCCACGCGAACACTTCCAGAACCATAAACGCGCGAAACGGCTTTCCGAACTTTTTCCTTGATGTGCTCCCGAGCCAGGCCGCTGAAGTCCGAATAGGTTAGACCACTCCAGACTACCTCGCCTGCTTTTCCGGTGCTGTCTATGGTGCGGACGATATCAGGCAAAGCGCCCGACACTTCGAGTTCCCGAACGATTTCAAAAGCCCACCTCGGAGGCAAAGGGAAGCCACCCAAAGGCGGGCTCTTCGTGGTGCTTTTTTCGTGTTGTAACTCGCTGTCTTGTTTCTGCTTCTGCTGCATCTTGTTGAAGTACTCTTCCAGGTGCGTGCGCTGCTTGTCTTGCTCAAATCCGTCGGCTTTGTTGCTGCTCTTGAACTGCTCTTCGTGCTGGTGCTGCTGCTCCATGTCCATCATTCCAGGCGGATGGTAGAAGTGCTGTTCTTGTTCTGCGGCTCTTTGTAACGTTTCGCGGGCTGTTGGGAACTGATGAAGAAGACCACTTGCGGGGCGATGTTCTTCCTGCTCCTCATCGCAGAACGGGTTCGGCGCTTTCGGTTCCTGTTCAAAGAAGGCTGCTTCTGCTCGTTTTCCCATGCCTGTAAAGAAATCGGCGAGACCCTTTCCGGCGTCCCCGGTCGGCATAGAAAACAGACTCGGTTCAAGCGACGATGGCCAAAGGTTTTTCGTCGGCGGTCCGTGTCGGGCCTCCCTGTGCTGCGGTTGCAGGTCTTCGAACTGCTCTTCTTGTTGCTGCTCCGGATACATAGCCTTACCAAAACGAGCGGCATTTCCTTCCATCAAATTGCGGCCACCACGCTCCGGCGTGAAAAGCGGGCTGGTCTGACGGTTGTAACGTTCGCTGAAGTGCTCTTCCGCCTCCGGTGTCTGTTGAAAAGAAGTTGCCGCAGCTTGCTGGCGCCACGGTTGTTCCTGCGGTTCCTCCTTGGTCAAAGTGGCATAGAATCCCTGAAAGAAGCTTCCAACCGCTTTTACGGCGTGCCCGGCTGCTTCTCCTGCTGCCACAGCACGTTCCCCAAGCTCTTTCCCAATCAATTCCGCGCCGGCACTGGCTGCGCCGACACTCGATTCCGAAGGCTCGATCTCCTCAACTGTGGGTAGCTCTTGCGAGTGCTCAAAACGAGTTCCACCGCGACGAAATCGGCGCCCAGTCACGTCAAAAATACTCCCAGAAGACGTTGCGGAGGAAGTGCGGATAGGTTGCGGCCCACCGCGTTGAGCTTCGGAGTGCTCTGCTGCTCCTCCTTGAGCGTTTTGGAAGGGTTTCTCCCCTCCGTTGTCTTGGCTTTGCGGCACCATTTTTAGTTCTAAACTAGTCCTAGTTCTAGGGGGTCGGGGATATGAAATTGAGAAAGATAATTGCCCAGGTTCTCCACCAAAATGAAAGAAGATTACTGCAGCTTCCCGGACCGAAAATTTCTACCAAAGAAAAAGAACACACGTTCAAGAATTGATAATAGTGGGAGTTTTCAAGGGGTTGAAGTTTGTTTTTGTTTTCGAATCTCGGTTCAAATGAATGCAAAGTAGGCCATTAACGGCGCTTCAAATCCTGTCAAGAATGTGTCGAATCTTGAGCCAAAATGGCTCGTAGTGAAGGAGAAAGAAAGTTCAAACGATTCGTCTCGCTTGACCATGTTCAAAATGGTCAAGAGAGGCCAAAAAGAGGAAAGAAGAAGCAACGTTAATTACTGACGGAACCTAGTGCGACCGTATGCAAATGATCAAATTTTTGGAAGAACTTCGGGGAGGGTATACAAAAACAGGCGCTTTTTGTTAACCCTCCACGGAAGTCCGAAGAAAAAAATATAGTGATCATTCCGATCAGCATAAGGAACCAACTAAATTAAATCGATCTTCGGTCTCCTTTCGAACCACTTGAGCCAGCGATCTTAAAAACTTGAGGAATTTAGGATCTTCAGGGAAGTGCATTTGCGATTCTTAACCACAGGATCAAGTACCCGGTACGACACCGGAGAAGTGTGGCCCTTCTCCCTGGAGAAAAGGATCTTCGGCACCTCACAGTAACGAATACCTTGCTGCTCGGCTACTCCGGGTGGTGAAGGTGCCGTTGGGCCTGCTGCGGGGGGTGAGGGTGTCACTGGCGGCTCGGACGGCGCTGCTGCAGAAGTTGCCTCAGACGAAGACGCGACCGCCACTGTCGACGGGCCTGGGAACGCTCCGCCACAGCATGCTAAAGTACCTGACGCAAGAACACCCGGCGCCTCGGAGA
Source organism: Amoebophrya sp. A25 (assembly GCA_905178165.1). Taxonomy (NCBI): domain Eukaryota; class Dinophyceae; order Syndiniales; family Amoebophryaceae; genus Amoebophrya; species Amoebophrya sp. A25. The sequence continues at coordinate 169,861 of CAJINU010000008.1, read as the reverse complement.
GATCATCACTAGCCTTTGGCAATGGTCCCACTGATGCTTCCGTCGTCTCCAGAAACGCCTCAGGCGATGAACCTGGAGAGTGGTCGTATGTCGAACATGGATCCTTCACCGATATTTACCATCTTCTCGTTTACAAACGTTCTATTAGAAATTCGAGGACTGCATGTCGGTTGCATAGCTCCAGATATCAGATGAGTAAATAATCGAAGGTACATTCTGACAAGTGTAAATGCTCAGGAGAAAAGTTATTTCTACAAAAAAGTAGTTTGGAACAAAAATCGATATGGATGTGATATACCGGGTTTTCCCGCGGGAGATGTAGAGCCAACTTCCGGATCTTTCGAACGCTGGAAAGAACAGGGAAAAGTAGGTATGAAATCCCCTGCCATGTTTTTCGTACTCTGCCTCTGGCTTGTTGCCCATGCCTCGGCACTGAGAAACGACTCAGGCTCGCCGCTATCTCCACCCGCAAGGACCGCTTCTGCATCTTCAAAGTCGATGTCAGTGTCGCCATCGCTGTCCACGTTTTCCTCCATCGACGCTGGTATTTCTTTACCAGGCTGCTCCGCGTCCTGCTGTAAAGCCAGCGCGAGACGGGACGTCAGACCGACAGCAACAGAATTAGAGCCAGCTAGTCTAAATATGTAACCATATGTAATCAATAAATTCGAAGCACTCCAAGTTTCCATTTTTCCAAAGCAATGCAAGAGAGAAATAATTATCCGAATCAACTGGCATTCTTTCATTGCTAGAGAGTTATTATGCTGCCCATAATATTAATTGATATTCTAATTAGTTAGAAGCATGCTTGTAAAGAAAAGATCGTCATCAGTTTTATCAAATATGAAGTTCTTCATCAAGACGGGTTGTTCCTACTCGGACATCAGCACTTCCTTCCATAATAACAGAACAGCGCCGACTGCATGAGCGCATCCTTCTCGCCTTTTCCGCTACAATCCCTCGAGAAACGTGATAGCAACTATTCTGCTTGCGCCTCATGTTAGCGGGACGTAGTTCTTGATACTACGGGTGGAGCCAAGCTAACTAGGAAGAAAAAGTATAAGGTTAGGTAAAAGGTATATAAGTACAGAATCTATTATTAAGCTATAATTTTTCATCTTTCTAAGGTGCAAAAACTGTAACGCGCGCGCGCGCGTTACGCGCGCGCGTTATAACGCGTTACGCGCGCGCGCGTTACGCGCGAAATAAGGCGCGCGCGTTACATGCGCGCGGCGCGCGCGCGTAACGCGCGCGTAACGCGCGCGTAACGCGCGCGCGGGGGGGG